>OY755247.1:16769654-17023948 GCA_963576725.1 Azorinus chamasolen | reverse complement strand
AATTATGGCCCTGGGGTCAAAATTGTCCCCGCCCCAGGGGTGGGCAGTTTTCAATGGAAACAAATAGTGAAATTTTGAAAATCTTTTTCTCTGAATCTGGAAAGTTCTTAGCTTTCATATTTGGCGCATAGTATCATGTATAGGTCCTTTACAAAAGTTATATGAATTATGGGCCTTGGGTCAAAATTGGCCCCGCCCCAGGGGTGGGTAGTTTTCAGTAGAAACATATAGAGAAAACTTTGAAAATCTTCTCCTCTGAAACTGAAAGGTTCTCAGCTTTCATATTTAGCTCATAGCATCATGTTCAAGTCCTCTACAAAAGTTATATAAATTATGCCCCTGGGGTAAAAATTGGCCCGCCCCAGGGCCGGCTAGTTTTCTATAGAACATATAGTGAAAACTTTGAAAATCTTCTTCTCTGATTGTCTGGTGAGCGCTTCAGGGCCATTCTGGCCCTCTTGTTCTTATTTTAACCCTTTCCTCCATAAATACGCCTTTCTACGCCCCTGTAAAAGTCACTTTCGAAACCAATTTGATAAATAGAGCAAATGCTCTATTTATCACAATGGTTTCAAAACTACAAAATTCTAACATTTTCCTTTTCTCTAGTTAATGTTCCTTTTGGGTAGATATGTTCAAAGAGGTTGGATCTAAAAATAGCCTATGGAGGAATGGGTTAACCCTTTCCTCCATGAATATTCATGTAAGAAATAATGACATCGTGAATATTAATTATATTAATTTGTTATAATATCACTTAAACACAGGAACTTTCAGTCATGGAAGAAACTGTAGAATCATATCTACATTATATCACAAGCAAACAGAGCAGACCCTGATCAGACTGCTCCTATAGCATCCGTCTGATCTTGGTCTTCTCTGTTTGTAAAGGCGTAGAAAGGCATATTTATGGAGTAAACGGTTAACTATCTAACTTGTAAATCGGATTAAAAAACCATGGTATAACCACTCACTGAGCATGTTAAAGTTGATTAAAAATGGCTGTTATATTCAGAAATGAAGCTGATAATGGGATGGTTTGAATCCAATAGAGATATGTCTGCAACCATAAATAATACTTCTTGATTAATCACAGTGCAATCCGGAATCACAGAGCATAGACTGCAGGTTCAAGCAAGATAATCTGACTCATGTATGGGAAACCATGTTTGCTTTCAGAATATCTTAGAATTGATCATGGGCTTGTTCAATTAATTACTCCTTTTGAGATGATTAAATTTTATATTTTGAACTGACATTTTTATAAGTGAGATGTTATTGTTCAATAGTTCAAACAGGTGCGATAGTTCTTGTGTAACTTGCAAAAATCAGTGGCCTTTTGCTAACAATCTTGCGAAAAATGCATTTTAATACTTGGAATTTTTTATACGAGATTTGGAAGCATTTATTTGATTTAATTTTAGCTTATTTTTATATCCCCACAAGCAGAGTTTGAGGGGGGTATACTGGAATCAGCCTGTCGGTCGGTCGGGCGGTCGGTCGGTCGGGCGGTCGGTCGGTCTGTCTGCAAAATCTTGTACGGCGAACTCCTCCTTCAGTCTCAACCCGATTCACTTGACACTTGGCATAATTGTTAATCAGGAGTAGTAGATGTGCAAGACACAAATTTCAGGTCTCTGTGACCTTGACCTTGACCTTTGGCCTTGAAATTGGCAGGCAAAAGCTTGTACTTTGAACTCCTCCTTCACATTCAACCTGATTCATTTGATACTTGGCATAAATGTTACTCAGGAGTAGTAGATGTGCAAGACACAAATTTCAGGTCTCTGTGACCTTGACCTTGACCTTTGGCCTTGAAATTGGTCTTGAAATTGGCAGGCAAAATCTTGTACTTTGAACTCCTCCTTCACTTTCAACCTGATTCACTTGATACTTGGCATAAATCTTACTCAGGAGCAGTAGATGTGCAAGACACAAATTTCAGGTCTCTGTGACCTTGACCTTGACCTTGACCTTTGGCCTTGAAATTGGTCTTGAAATTGGCAGGCAAAATCTTGTACTTTGAACTCCTCCTTCACTTTCAACCTGATTCACTTGATACTTGGCATAAATGTTACTCAGGAGTAGTAGATGTGCAAGACACAAATTTCAGGTCTCCGTGACCTTGACCTTGACCTTTGGCCTTGAAATTGGTCATGATATTGGCAGGCAAAATCTTGTACTTTGAACTCCTCCTTCAATTTCAACCTGATTCACTTGATACTTGGCATAAATGTTACTCAGGAGTAGTATATGTGCAAGACACAAATTTCAGGGTTCTGTGACCTTGACCTTGACCTTTGGCCTTGAAATTGGTCTTAAAATTGGCAGGCAAAATCTTGTACTTTGAACTCCTCCTTCACTTTCAACCTGATTCACTTGATACTTGGCATAAATGTTACTCAGGAGTAGTAGATGTGCAAGACACAAATTTAAAATCTCTGTGACCTTGACCTTTGGCCTTGAAATTGGTCTTAAAATTGGCAGGCAAAATCTTGTACGGCGAACTCCTCCTTCACTTTCAACCTGATTTACTTGATACTTGGCATAAATGTTACTCAGGAGTAGTAGATGTGCAAGACACAAATTTCAGGTCTCTGTGATCTTGACCTTGACCTTTGGCCTTGAAATTGGCAGGCAAAATCTTGTACTTTGAACTCCTTCAATTTCAACCTGATTCACTTGATACTTGGCATAAATTACAGAATTTTCTCTTTTTGAACTTTGGGTATTTTTGTTATTTGGTCCTGTTACATGTTCAAAACTTGGATTTGCAATCAAGGCTGCCGTGTGGGGGTATTCATCACCTTTAGTGATAGTTCTAGTTGCATTTAATTTTAGCTTATTTTTGCATTTTTAAGCATTCTAATCAAAATTTGATCTCAATTTGGATTTTTGACTCAAAGTTGGGAGAAATATTACCTATGGGTCCTTTTAACGAACCCATGTAGACACCAGAAAAAGGCCTGGGTAGGTTTTTGTTCATGGTGGTCTTTGTCTCAATCCCCTATTGCACAAAGTTAACTCTGAATTATCAACTGAATTTTGCAGAAGACTATACATAAAGCTCCTCTGATATCAGCCTTCAATGCGACTCCTCCATGTCGAGGCAGCTTCATAGTCGCCATTTTCATTCACTTTCCTTAAGCGCAGATGTCACATGGGTATTAGGGATTCCCGTGGTAAATCCCATTCATTTCTTCGAAATGAAACCTTTTTCAAGCATCGCATCTTGTTAGCTAGTGTTTTTAGCTCCACTTTTTCAAAAAGTGGAGCTATTGTCCTGACCCTCTCGTCCGCGTCGGCGTCGGCGTCGGCATCGGCATTGGTTAACCTTTTTGTTAAGGTCCTTTTCTCAGAAACTATCAAAGATATTTGGATCATATTTGGTATGTATGTTTACTATCACAAGGGGAACCCTTTGCACAAGGGTAGGTAACCCTAAAATTAATTTTGCCATAGTTATGCCCCGTTTTCGACTTAGAATTTTCATTGTTGGTTAAGTTTTATGTTCAGGTCCATGTCTCAGAAACTGTCCTAGATATTTGGTTCAAATTTGGTATGCATGTTAACTATTACAAGGGGGACCCATTCCTTAAGGGCAGGTAACCCTAAAATTAACTTTGCTATAGTTATCTGCCCTTTCTGACTTAGACTTCCACTACACTATCCAGCACTAAAGAAAGTGGAGCGCGCTGTCTGCGGACAGCTCTTGTTAAACTATCTTTCGACAAAAAATTGATCTTTTTAATTTTTCACAAGGAAAAGTAATGCTAAACTATAATGGAACTTTAACCCTCTTCTGTGCAGGAGATGATTCACTAATGTCCTTTACAATCAGTGAGATGGGATTCTAGAGGAGCCCCCTCATCTTGGTCTACACTGTTTGTCATGTTACACTTGTCTTAAAAAGTATCCCTGAATATTCACAGTAAACTTGACCTTTTTGAAGTTCAGAAAAGTCCATTTAACCCTTTCCTTCACATAAATGCCTTTTCACACCTTTGCAAACAAACAGTGTAGACGCATATCAGAAAGCTCTTACCGGAGCTATCTGATCAGGGTATGCTCTGTTTGCTTCTGAAATATTGTATAGATCTGATCCTGCATTTGTTTTGTCTAAGGCAATAATTCCCTTTTATGCCTCTGTAAAATTCACTTTCTGAAACCATTGTGATAAATAGAGCATTTTGCTCCTTTTACCACAATGGTTTCAAAACTACACAGTTTTAAAATATAACTTTTCTCTAGTAAATGTTTTATTTTTGGTAGATTTATTCAAAGAGGTAGGATCTAAAAATAGCTTATGAGGTAATGGGTTAAAAAGTTTTACCTTACTAAATCCAAATTATTGAATATTCATTCATTGATCAATTCTTGCCTAAATGTTCATTAGGCAAAGCATTAAAGCAATATCAACGTTGAAAGGGTGAAGATTGATACTTCTTTATCTTTCCATGTACAGCCACCATATTCTTTTCCCGTATTCTGTAAAGATAACAGGATCCCGTCACAATAAACTAGACAACTTGCTCTCACTTTATAACCAATTATCCCTCATTCAATTTAGCATATCTACAGAACTTGAATTTACAGTGCTTTAAAACAGGCTCAGCTGCTCACTGCACAGAAACATCGTCTTTAATTCTCCGCACGCTAACTAATTGTTGTCTGCAGATACTGTCATCTGCTGCAACTGATTTTTATGCCCCCCAGATCAGATCTGGGGGGCATATTGTTTTTGCCCTGTCTGTTTGTTTGTCTGTTTGTCTGTTTGTTTGTCAGCAACTTTAACATTGGTCATAACTTTTGAGCCAGTACAGATAGAGACTTGATATTTGGTATGCATTTAAAGCCGCACATTTTGAGGGGTGAAATGTCAAGGTCAAGGTCATCCTTCAAGGTCAAAGGTCAAATATATGGGTCAAATCACCGACTTTAACATTGGCCATAACTTTTGGACCAGTAGAGATAGAGACTTGATATTTGGCATGCTTGTGTATCTCATGAAGCCGCACATTTTGAGGGGTGACATGTCAAGGTCAAGGTCATCCTTCAGGGTCAAAGGTCAAATTGTCTGTTTTCTGTCTGTAACTTTAACGCAACTTTAACATTGGTCATAACTTTTGAGCCAGTACAGATAGGGACTTGATATTTGGCATGCATATGTATCTCGTAAAGCCGCACATTTTGAAGGGTGACATGTCAAGGTCAAGGTCATCCTTCAAGGTCAGAGGTCAAATATATGGGTCAAATCACCGACTTTAACATTTGCCATAACTTTTGGACCAGTAGAGATAGAGACTTGATATTTGGCATGTGTGTGTATCTCATGAAGCTGCACATTTTGAGGGGTGACATGTCAAGGTCAAGGTCATCCTTCAGGGTCAAAGGTCAAATTGTCGGTTTCTTTGTCTGTAACTTTAACATTGGTCATAACTTTTGAGCCAGTACAGCTAGTGACTTGATATTTGGCATGCATATGTATCTCATAAAGCTGCACATTTTGAGGGGTGACATGTCAGGGTCAAGGTCATCTTTAAAGGTCAGAGGTCAAACACATGGGTCAAATCACCGAATTTAACATTGGTCATAACTTTTGAGCAAGTACAGATAGAGACTTGATATTTGGCATGCATATGTATCTCATAAAGCCGCACATTTTTAGGGGTGACATGTCAAGGTCAAGGTCATCCTTAAAGGTCAGAGGTCAAGCATATGGGTCAAATCACTGACTTTAACATTGGCCACAACTTTTGAACCAGTACAGATAGAGACTTTATATGTGGCATGCTTGTGTATCTCATGAAGCTGCACAGTGGGAGGGGTGAAATGTCAAGGTCATCCTTCAGGGTCAAAGGTTATTAACTTCAAATTGGCCATAACTTTTGAACCAATAGAGATAAAGTCTTGATATTTGGTATGCATGTGTATCTCATGAAGCTGCACATTTTGGGGGTGACATTACAAGGTCAAGGTCATCTTTCAGGGTCAAAGGTCACCAACTTTAACATTGGCCATAACTTTTGAACCAGTAGAGATACAGACTTGATAGTTGGTATATGTGTGTTTCTTATTTGGCTGCACAGTTTGAGGGGTAACATGTCAAGGTCAAGGTCATCCTTTATGGTCAAAGGTCACCAACTTTAACATTGGCCATAACCCCATGAAGCTGCACAGTTTGAGGGGTGACATGTCAAGATGAAGGTCATCCTTTAGGGTCAAATATCATATCTAGGGGGCATAGTGTTTCACAAACACATCTTGTTTTTCCTTCATTTCTCTTTTAACTCTTTACGCCATGATGTATTCATGTAAGAAGTATTGACATCATGAATATTTATAAAAATTTATTTCTTTTTCTTTCAGTAACTTATACGTACAGTAAAACCTCTCTATAACGGCCACTAAATTGTGTTAATTAGTTGGTATATTGGGGCACGAGGCTGCTTAAAGCAAGGTGAAAGTAAAACAGAACGCTCCTATAAGAGCATTCTGTTTTTCTTTCACCTTGCTTTAAGCAACCACCTGCCTTTAAAACAAAATACTTAATGTAATTTAGTGGCTATTATAAAGGGGTTTTACTGTATAGTATCGTGTTACATAATACAAATAAGCTAAAAATCCTTTAACCCTTTACTCCATGAATATTCATGTAAGAAATGATGGCATCATGAATATAAATTGGATTAATTTTTAGCTCGTCTGTACGAGCTATTGTCGTAACTCCGGCGTCTGCATTGTCGTCGTCGTTGTCTTCGTCATCCGAAGTTTTAACATTGACCATAACTCGAAAAGTATATCAACAAAGGTATCAACATGAAACTTAATAGGTTAGTAGATCATCTCATGAGGGGAAGGCCCCTGCATAAGAGTTATGGCCCTTTATATTTTTCAAAAGTGTTTAATTTAGCTGGACAAGCACCAAGTCAGACGAGCATTGGCACCGCACACGGCTCTTGTTTAAATGCCATATTAACACATGAATATTTTGCAAAAGTAGAAACAATAAAATCCGATCTATATTATTCCATAAGCAAACAGAGCTGACCCAGATCAGATGACTCATATAGGAGCCATAGGAGACGTCTGATCTGGGTCTACTCTGTTTGCAAAGGCATAAAAAGGTGTGCTTATGGAGGAAAGGGTTAATATAACAGTTTGCTTTAAAAAAAAAACTGTATTATCAGATCTATATGTTGTCATAAAGCAAACAGAGCAGACCCTGATCAGATGACTCCTATACGAGCTGTCTGATCTGTTTGCAAAGGCATTTTTATGGAGTAAAAGGTTAAAATGATTAACCTCGAAACTGTTTGCATAGATCTAGATTAACAGATCAAATTCACGGCTTTAGAGCAAAGAGTGAATTTCTTTGTCTGCACTGTTTGTATACCTCTGAATCCTCTGCACTGTTTGTACACCACTGAATCCTCTGCACTGTTTGTACACCACTGAATCCTCTGATATGTGACATAGACAAGTCTCAAAGAGTCAATTTTCCATGTTTTATTTCTTTTTGGCTCGTCTGTTTCGAAGAAATCACGAGCTATTGTCGTAAATCCGGCTCTGCGTCGTAGTCCAAAATCTTAACATTGACCATAACTACTTCAATCTTTCTTCTTGGTATGCATGTTCATCTTGACAATGACTACAGACGAGTGTTTCACCCGCTTGCGGTGCTCTTGTTTTATTTTCTTGTGTTTGCAAATTTCTGAAATGTTTGCAAATTTCTGACGGCCCTTTTTCCTATATCACTGTTCAAATACTTTCCCTCACTTTTCTTTTTTAACGCTTTCCTTCATACCAAATGTGTTTTCATGCATTGCGAACAGACTAGACACAGATTAGACAGCTCCTATAGGAGCCGTGTGATCAGGATCTGCTCTGTTTGCTTATGATATAATATAGATATAATCTGATTCTTCAGTATTCATCAGCACCAAGTTTTCACTGGGATTCATAAATTACTATAAAGTTCTGTTTATTGATATTCATGATGTCATTAATTTTTACATGAATATTCATGGAGTGAAAGGTTAAATAAAGACAGATAATCATTTGCATGCTAGCTGCGAAATTGTAATAACCTATGCAAATAGTTTGGATCCAGGTGAGTTGTGTGAAGTAATTTGGTGTCTCATACAGTTTTGAAAAAAAAAATGTAGAAATTAATTTTGAGGATTTTAGTAGACAACATTTCTTGTTTTGCAGACAAGACATGACTCAGAGTGCAAGCTGCATACCACATGTGTAGCCATTAAAACTGTGTAACCCTTCACCTGTGAGCCCTTTTCCTGTTGCATATTCATGTAAGGAATAATGACATCATGAATATTTATTAGCTGAACTCTTATTATGGCATATGGTTACAAGAACAGTTTTTGGTATTGCCAGAAGATGTAGAGTCAGATCTATTATAATTTAATAAGAAAACACAGCAGGCCCTGTTTTAATCTAGGTCTACTCTGTTTGCAAAGATGTGAAGGAATTCGAATGAAGGAAAGGGACTTGCCATGCAGTCAGGGTTCTGGATTTGCCATGCAGTCAGGTCATACATTAGCCCTTCTAGACTATTTTATTATCAAAAATACCTTACCTGCTATGTTTCGCTGTTTGGGGGGCGCATCAACGCTGCGTTAGCTGCCGACAAGGACGACCAGCTGCATGCTTCGTTGGCACGGGGTAGCATTAACCAACGCTCGGGCGGAGTTTTTAAACAACCTGTTTCAAAATCCCCCGCAGCAGCCCCTCAGTCCAGGAAGGGAGGACGAAAAAGCACCTTTAATAGGCGCTCGATCATCCCCCCTCCTGGAGGCCAGAACCGGCAACCTTCAATTAAGAAGGGCCCCGGTAAAGGCCGTTTCTCGAAGGCCGAGTCTAAGGACTCCAAGCCTTCTCCCTACAAGGGCGGCCCTCCAAAGGGCCAGCCCTAGGGACTCGCCCTTTCTGCCGCCCCCGCCTCCGATGCCGGAGATACCAGTTGGAGCCAGGTTGGTGTTCTTCACCGAACGCTGGCTCCAAATAACAACAGACGCGTGGGTCCACTCCCTTGTGTCAAGCGGCCTCATCTTCCAATTCAAGGAAAGGCCGCCTCTCTCACGCGTTCCAATCGAACTGGTATCTTCGCATCCACATATCCCAGACGCCATTCTCGGTCTTCTGGGAAAACAGGCGGTGGAAAGGGTTCAAGACGTCCGGTCTCCAGGCTTTTACAGCCGTCTCTTTCTTGTACAAAAGAAAAACGGCTCATGGAGACCCGTCATAGACCTGAAAGTGCTAAACAACTTCCTAGTGAAGCCCACTTTCAAAATGGAGACTCCGGCCCTCATCCGGAAATCCATCAGACCCATGCATTGGGGTGTGTCTCTGGACCTGGAAGATGCATTCTTTCATGTCCCAATCCACACCAGCTACCGGAAGTACCTACGGTTCGCATATCGCGGCCAGGTGTACCAGTTCCGTGCTATGCCGTTTGGGTTGGCAATAGCACCTCGAGTTTTCACAAAACTCATGGCTGCTGTAGGTGCACACCTACGTCTGCGAGGTGCCCTACTCCTTCAGTACTTCGACGATTGGTTACTACACCAACTGAACCGCGAAGTACTGTTGTCCAACCTACAATTCGCATGGAACGAGCTCCTTTCTTTAGGGCTCCTCCTCAACGCGAAGAAATCGGAACTAGTTCCAACTCAAGACTTTACGTTTGTGGGAATGAATTTCCTCACACAAACGAACAGAGTCAGAGTTTCTCGGCAGAGAATCGCAGACCTTCTGACGCGGGTCAGATGGGTCCTGTCTCAACCTTTTCTCACTGCCAAACAGTTCCAATCTCTCAACGGTATCCTGAGCTCTGTCTCAGACTTCGTAGTTCTAGGGCGGCTTTACCTCCGCCCTCTACAGATCTACCTGTCAGATCGTTGGAAGTGGACAAGAGAAAATCAGCTAGCTCTGATTCCTATTCTCCCTTCCCTGGTTCCACACCTTCACTGGTGGCTCAACGAGCAAGTGTTGCTGGAGGGAGTTCCACTACTCCCTCCACAACCGTCCCTGCATCTCATCACGGATGCAAGCATGGTGGGCTGGGGAGCCCACCTGGAACCACTCAGCGTGATGGTGTCGGGCACATGGTCTCCACAGGAAACCAAGCTCCACATCAACAATCTGGAAATGAGGGCAGCTCATCTGTCTGTCCTCCACTTCCAAGAGCACATTCGAAACGAGTGCGTTTCACTGTCGACAGACAACACCTCGGTGGTGTCTTACATACAGTGCCAGGGGGGAACACACTCCCGCTCTCTGTTTCAAGAGACGAAGGTCCTCCTGGACTTGTGCAGGGCCCTCAACGTCTCAATATCAGCCAAACACATTCCGGGTCGCCTCAATGCATTGGCGGACTTAAAAAATTTGTTTTAAGATCCAACCTCTTTGAATAAATCTACCAAAAAGGAGCATTTACTTGAGAAAAGGAACGTTTTAGAATTGTTTAACTCATTGCATGCTAAGTAATTTGACGTCTGCAACAATTGTCATCGGCAACAATTTCTAAATTAAAATATCTCCTATTTCATTGCAAAAAATAGTATTTATGGTCAAAGTGTCAAACAGTTTGCATCGTTGATGAGATGTTGCATTATAAGGTGCGTCATCTTGATTTAACCCTTTCCCTGTTCTATATTTAGTCCAAATTTTAATACCTACTGAATATTCATGGAAAAAAATAGTTTTAATAATAGTAATATGGAAGTGAAACACTGTAGCCATTTTAGAAAATAGCAGGTCTTTCAAATTCCATAAGCAAACAGAGCAGACCCTGATCAGACGGCTCCTTTAGGAGCCGTCTGATCTGGGTCTACTCTGTTTGCAAATGCGTGAAAACACGTTTATATGAGGGAAAGGGTTAAACTGTTTGCATATGTAATTAAGGTTGCATTGGCAAAGTGTTGAAAGTTGACATTTGGAGAAGACTTATAACTTCTAATGCCTTGCCCCGTTGAGTTTTGCTGTCTTGCAAACTTTTAAAAAGTCCCCAGGGTGTCATCAGCCCTGTCTTGGAAATGGACATGTTACATAACTAATTTGAAACTTTTACAAATATGTATTTACTTGTCAAAGCCTATCGTTGGTTTTATCTGTTCTTTTGTCCCAGTGTGGCAGATATATTATGATATGGTTTTCCACTGAATATTTTTTTATGCCTCCAACAAAGTGGGAGGCATATAGCCTGTTTGTATCTACGTCTATCTGTCCATCTTCCAGCTGACTTGCGGTAGGTCAGTGGTTCTACTTGGATGTTCTTCTGTTCAGGAAACAATGCAATTTGTTCCATGCACAGAAGAACCTCTTGGGTCTTCCCCCACCTGAATTAGCTGGACATTGTGATGTTAAAACACCTTAAAACCTGATAAAAACTAAACTAAATGTATGTACATCCTGCAAATTCTTATGTGTCCAACTTAACTCCTCCTACAGCATTGTAAGGATTCACTTCAAAATTTCACAAGTAAACAACATTCATTGAAAATGCCAATACAATTGGGAATATAAAATTTTGCACTGACCAGAGTTATGGGATTTTGAAATTTTCTTCATTATATAAGATATGGCGATAAAACCTGTGTCTAATTACACATACATCATTAGAAGGGACTGTTTCAAACTCTCACAGATGTGTAGATGGTCACTAAGAAAGGAATGTTTGCTTTGACCGTTTTAAGCAGAGCTACTGGGACTTCAACTTTTCCTCATTATATACCTACATCAATCTGTTTTACTCGCCAAACAATAGTAGATAAAAAAATCATAAATATTAACCCTTTCCCTCATATAAACGTGTTTTCACGCATTTGCAAACAGAGTAGACCCAGATCAGACGGCTCCTAGAGGAGCCGTCTGATCAGGGTCTGCTCTGTTTGCTAATAGAATTTGATAGATCAGTTTCTTTGCTTTCTAAAATGTCTTCAATGGTTCACCTTCCATATTTCTTTATAACTATTTTGTAAATGAATATTCAGTAGGTATTGAAATTTGGAATAAACATAGAACAGGGAAAGGGTTAAGGTAATACGAACGACACAACAAAGCATGATTGGCATGCTTATCATGGAGCGTAATGTAATTTTGCCGTGCATGATTCTAGAATCGCGCAAGGCAATTCTAGAATGGTGGGAGTCTTTATTGGAATTCCTAAAATGAGCAGGACAATTATGGAATTGTCCATATTACAATAATGCGCAGAACATAATTATATATATGCCATGATAAAAATTCAGGAAATAAATATTCATGATGTCATTATTTCTAACATTAAAAAAAAGGGTTAGTGTATTATCGATTGTGATTTAAGTTTACTTTAATAATAATAGGAAAAACGAAAACATTCATTGTTTTTCAGGAAGTCTCAAATTGGCGGAGCAGAATTGCTGGTATTTGGGACAGTTTCAAATGTTTCCAATTTCTGCATCTATGTCAGTTTCCATAGCAACCATTTTATGACAATTGTTAGTAGTGCTATTTATTTATCTCCACCCTGCCTGTAGCCCATCATTAGCTCACCTGAGCAAAGCTCAGGGTGAGCTTTTGGAAGACTTGAATGTCCGGCGTCTGTCATGCAGTGTGCGTCGTCCACCGTGCATTGTCAACAATTTGCTTGTGAACACTCTAGTGGTAACAATAGTCAAACAGTAGAAAAACCTTGTGAACACTCTATTGGTCACTTTTTTTGTCCAATCCTCATGAAACTTAGTGAGAATGATTGTCTTAAAAAAATCTCGGACAAGTTTGAAAGTGGATTATGTGGGGTCATAAACTAGGTCACTAGATCAAATAGTATAAAAACCTTGTGAACACTCTACAGGTCACATTTGTAGCCGAATCTTCATGAAACTAAGTCAGAATAATTGTCTTAAAAAAAATCTCGGACAAGTTTGAAAGTAGATTATGTGGGGTCATAAACTAGGTCATCAGGTCAAATAGTAGAAAAACCTTGTGAACATTCTAGAGGTCACATTTGTAGCTGAATCTTCATGAATGTAGTCAGAATGATTGTCTTGATAAAATCTAGGCCGAGTTTAAAAGTGGACCATGTGGGGTCAAAAACTAGGTTACTAGGTCATATCTTAGAAAAATATTGTTTACTCTCCAGCGGTCACATTTTTAGCCCAATCTTCCTCAAACTTGCCCAGTGTGTTTGTCTTATATAATGATATCAAGGTTGAGTTTGACCATGGGTGGGGACAGGATCAAAAAGTAGGTCATTAGATAAAATCTTAGAAAAATCACTCTAGAGGTCAAATTTTAAGCCCAATATTCATTGGTGAGAATTCTTGATAAAATCAATATTCTTAATCTTTGGAAATTTTGTTCTCCAGAACCACTGCTTATGATCCACTATCAACATTGTTCAAATATTGTCCCTTATGTCAATATTGGCCCCATACTGGGGCTACCCAGCTATAGTTTTAAATCTATCGTAATCAGGTGAGCGATTAAGGGCCATCTTGGCCCTCTTGTTATAATAGTAATTGTGTAAAAATCAAGGCAGAAGACATCCAAAATAGAACAAAAAGAGGGAAATTGGTCCCATTTGATCATCAAGATTTCCATAGCAACTGACTTATGAATTTAGCTCATGTCAGGAATTCTTTCAATCAATTGAAGAGGGCACAGAGCTTTTCAGAGAAATTTTGGAGTTGATGCCAATTATCTCTTTGAATGTAGGAAAGTGTACTGGCAATTTCAAATACAGTTGAACTTCGATAAGTCGAACTTCAAGGGACTGTACAAATTAGTTCGAGATAACAGATGTTCGAGTCATCCGATTTCTCATCTGAACGATTTGTCAAGACCACAGCTTAATACAGGTCTAAAGTAATGCTGAAAGCTCCTGTAGGAGCTTTCAGCATTACTTTAGACCTGTATTAAGCTGCCACATGTGTTTCTAGATATCTGTAGCGATACATATTAAAGCAATTCTGTAGTGTTAGTTTTGGAAGGACTGGACTTTTTGTTCGAGTTATCCCGAAGTTCGAGTTATCCGAGTTCGAGATATCGAAGTTCAACTGTAGTATATATACAAGCCGGACAGAGGGGCTCCCAGATTAGTCCTGTAATCAGAGTCTGCACAGTATATCATTCAAGGTACTCTAGCAAATATAAACCTTTCATGCTGAATAGGCTCTATAGCTGACCCTTTCCTTCATATAAATGCCTTTTCATGCCTTTGCAAACAGAGTAGACCCAGATCAAATGGCTCCTATAAAAGCCGTCTGACCAGGGTCTGCTCTGTTTGGTTATAATAATAGACCCTGACTTATAATACAATTTCAATCCTGTGTACCAAAGTAGTCAATAAATATTCACAGTTGCTGCCATGACCAAAGATTCCTATGTCCATATGCTATTGTAGCAATTTAAATCTAATTAATATTCATGATGGCATTATTTCTTACATGAATATTCATGGAGGAAAGGGTTAATTATTCAGCATTCAAAGGAATAAAACTATTTTCCGATGGGGTTTACAATGTTTTGTACACAAATTTAACCTTTTCCCTCGTATAAACGCTTTTTCACGCATTTGCAGAGTATACCCATGCTCTGTTTGCTAATGGAATTTGATAGTTCTGTTTACTTTCTAAAAAGGCTACAATGTTCCTCCTTCCATATTTCATTATAACTTCTTTGGCCATGAATACTCAGTAGGTATTGAAATTGGGAATAGACACAGAACAGGGAAAGGGTTATTTAAGAATTCAGAGGAAAGCAAAAGTACTGCAAAAGAAAAAAACCCAGCTTCATTAAACCTTTTGAATGCAGAAAGTGGATTGATCTATTTGTATTGTTTAATGAGTCCATTCAGTATGAAATTATAAATATGATTTGCGATAGGATTTTGAACGAAGGAGTGCAGACCCATATCATGACTCCTATAATGAGCCATTTGATCTAGCTCTACACTGTTTCTAATGCCAGTGCACTTATTCCTTGTAGTCAAAGAGAATAATTGGCAGACAGCAATATTTATCTTTGGTGCCTTTGAAAGGATACTGAGGTGCCTGTTTGATATGAGTTGGTAGATAAATATTACTTTGATAAATTGTGGTCAGTGAATCACTTTTTGGGGCGCCAGTAGATATGAACAGATTTTCTTCATTTTTCCATGAAATACTGGTATATTAACCCTTTGCGCCATAAATATGCTTTTTTATGCCATTGCAAACAGAGAAGACCCAGATCAGATGGCTCCTGTTGTAGCTGTCTGATCAGGGTCTGCTCTGTTTGCTTATGATACAATATAGATACGATTCTGCCAAGGCTAAACATTCTTGTGTCCATAATTATGCTATTATAATAGTCATGACATCATTATTTCTTACATGAATATTCATGAGGGAAACAGTTAACTAGCATAAACATACACTCTCAGAGCTCCAGAATCTGATGAAATGCGTAAATTAACCCATTACCTCATAGGCTATTTTTAGATCCAACCACTTTGAATAAATCTACCGAAAAGGAGCATTAACTAGAGAAAAGGAAAATTTTAGAATTTTGCAGTTTGAAACCATTGTGATAAATAGAGCATTTGCTCATATAGGAACAAAATTTTAATGCTCTGTTTATCACAATGGTTTCAACAGGTGATTTTTACAGATGCATAGAAAGGCGTATTTATGGAGGAAAGGGTTAGAACAGTTTCAAAAATTACTGCTTTATTTCTCCACCAAACCCTATACCGTGACTACTCTTTAGAATTGTCTGAAAGAGAAATGACAATATTATTAGTTGGGTACGCACCCTTATCTGTATCTCGGTTTTATGTATAATTTGTCATCTGATAATGGATCTAGAAACTCTTTCATAAGGTAATACAAACTATTCCATCCGAATAGATATTGCAAATATGACAGATGATGAAGGGAAAGGAACATTGATTTTGTCTGAGCTGTGACGAAGGCAGACTGCACAGATGGTTAAACAATAATGCTCCATATTATTATTCCTTGATTGTAAGCCTTGGGCAAGGCTTTGCACAGCTCAGAATAGTTCTGGTCAGGAAGCCTTTGGATAAAATAGGCCTTTCATTTGCTTCCAAAATTGCCTACTGTTATTCTGATTCAGTAATTGACAACTTCATAGAAGCTTGAAATTACAGACATGTAGAAGAAATGAGAATTTCTAGTAATTTTTGAGAGCTCCAGAAGAGAGGAAATCTTTGGAAAATGGTTGCAAAATTATATTTGGTTGAACCACTGTAAAGTTACCTCTAAATGAAATAAACATTGTTGTCTTTTAACCCTTTCCCTGTTCTACATTTATTCAAAATTTCAATACCTACTGAATATTCATGGACAAAATAGTTACAATGAAATATGAAAGGTGGAATATTGTAGCCTTTTGGAAATTGAGGAAACAGATCAAATTCCATTAGCAAACAGAGCAGGCCCTTATTAGATGACTCCTGTAGGAAAGGTTGGGCGAGTGAGTGGATGGGCGGGCGGCGGGCCGTCGTTAACCATTTCTTCTATAAATATGCCTTTCTACACCTCTGTAAAAGTCACTTTTTGAAACTATTGTGATAAATAGAGCATTTGCTCCTTAGGAACAAATGCTCTATTTATCACAATGGTTTCAGAACTACAAAATTCTAAAAATTTTCCTTTTCTCTAGTTGATGCTCCTTTTCAGTATATTAATTTTATTCAAAGAGGTTGGATCTAAAAATAGCCTATGAGGGAATGGGTTAAGAAAACTTTAACATTGCTTATAACTCCTAAATTACTTAAGCTTATATGATTATTGCCTACATGAATATTCAGCAGGGAAAGGTTTAAATAAAACACACGGACAAGAAGCTTCAACTTTTTTTACTGGCACAAATTCATCGCACAGATGTCCCTAAGACAATTAATATTTGGTATGCACTAGTTTGTAAAGCTACATAACTGCTTACCTGTTTAATATTCATTTTAGAAGCAAAGACTATGAATATTCATTAGCTTAATTTTGTATAATGGTATATGTACACAGGAATGTTCATCCAAGGCAGGGACTGTAGAATCAGAACAACATTATTTCATAATAAGCAAACAGAGCAGACCTTGATGAGACTGTTCCTACAAAAGACATCTGATCTAGGTCTTCTCTATTTGCAAAGGTGTAAGAAAGTGTTGATAATCCTCACAAGTAAGTGTTCTTTCAACTTTCTTTGTCATTGTTTTGTGACACTGTAGGGCTCCAGATAAGATGCATAATTTAAATCATTTTCAGGAAAAACTTCTTTATTTCTCCACCAAACCCTATACTGTGACCACTCTTTAGAATCGTCTCGAAGAGACGATTCTAAAGAGTGGTCACAGTATAGGGTTTGGTGGAGAAATGACAATTTTAGAATTTGAGTACGCACCTTTATCTGTAGCTCTGTCTTCCACAACTAGGGGACTTGCACTGAATTTCTTGCCTATCCAACTAAATAATGTAAGAGCATTGGGGGATTGAATATTGCATGCTATGTTTTCCAGACTAGTGATTAAAGTAATGACTTTGGGAAAAGGTCTGAAATGAACTCTTTGCACAGTGGCAGAGAATTCGTGATAACCTATGCAAACAGTTAGAATCCAGATGATTGAGACATCAAATAAGTCCGTGTCTCATCAGCATTCAATTGTTTGTCCCTCTGACTTTTATTATATCGCAGAAATGAGGGAAAAATGAAGATCGAAAATTATAGCAAATGGCAATTTGTGGAGACAAGACTTACTTAGTGAGCCCAGTGTTAAGTAGTAAGCTGTGGTCGGTTGCAGATGACATGTCTAGATTTATAGGTCTGCAACAAGAAGACTTAGTGGAAAATAATGGCACCTTCATAAAGGAGGATTTCATAAAAAGAGACAATAATTTTCCTCCTTGTACTGGCAAGACACATTCATGACAGTGTCTGCAGATAGATTAGACCCATATTAGACACTAGGTAACTTGGTGTCTCTTTAGGATCCAGATTTGCTGGACTCGTATTCGTAACCTTTTCCCTATTTAATATTCATGACAGAAATACTGACATCATAGATATTTATTAGTTCAATTGTTTATAGGAGTTTTTAGGAGTGCACAGGAGTTTTTAGGAGTGCACAGGAGTTTTTGGTATTTTTAGAAACTGTAGAATTGGATCTTTATTATGTCTTACAAGAGCTTTTGATTGGTCAGATTTGAGTTATCAAGCTTTCGATTGGTCAGATTTGAGCCAGAGGCTCAGACTCAACTAAAAGTTTTATAAGCATGGACCCAGAGCTGACTCTGATCAGACAGCTCTTACAAGAGCCTTCTGATCTGGCCTACTCTATTTGCAAGTGCATTAAAAGGTGTTTATATGAAGGAAAGGGTTAAAAAGAAATGGAACAAAACTGCAGGACATTCTTTTCAAATTGTTGCAGATGATCAGGGTCTGCTCTGTTTGCATATGGAATAATAATGGTCTATTTCTAAAGTTTCAGCCATTGTAAAAATTCTCTTGTTCATAATGCCTTCATAAAATATCAGCTAATTAAAATTCAAAAAGTAATTATTTCTGACATGAATATTCAAGCAGTAAAGGACTTAGCATTCCAAATTATTGTTTTTCATTGAAAACCTAGTTATTAGATTGGTGTATGGCAGGTGGCGTCAAACAGGTGGTTTCTGGTCGATAACTTCTGTTTGGAATGACCGATTTTAACCAACCTTGGTATGTAGGTAGCTTACATGAAAACCTAGCTTTGGAATGTATTTGGAGGTTCTAAGATCAAGGTCACTTTTCTAAAAATAGAAAAATGTTTCCGGTTTGGATAGACCAATTTTGACCAAACATTGCAAGCTAAATTTAAAAAACTACATGAATACCTAGCTTTGGGTTGTATTTCGGGGTTCTTGGGTCAAGGTCACTGTTACTAAAAATAGAAATATGGTTCCCAGTAAATAACTTAAGTTTGGATTGAACAATTTTGACCAAACTTTGTATTTAGCATGTTTTTATGAAGACCTAGCTTGGGATTGTATTTTGGGGTTCTTGGGTCAAGCTCAAGGTTACTGTTACTAAAAATTGAAAAATAAAAATGTTTCTGGTCAATAAATTGAGTTTGGATTGACCGATTTTGACCAAACTTTGTATTTAGCAAGTTTTTATGAAGACCTAGCTTGGGATTGTATTTTGAGTTCTCGAGTCAAGGTCAAAGTCACTGTTACTATAAATAGACAAATGGTTTCTGCTGAATAACTTCAGATTGGAAAGACCAATTTACTTAAGGTTGGATTGACCAAACTTGGTATTTTTGTTTGCATACAATAGGTCTTCATGCACACTGCATTCAATTCTTCCATTAACTCGTACACAATATAATGCCTAGTGCCACTTTTCCCAAATTTGTAAGCTGCTGATTGATTAATTTGGTAAAACTTTGCCGCAATTCTTGTTTTCTTTATATTCTTGAACAACATTTCCCTTTTTGATTTCAACATCACAGGATGACAAGCATTTGAGATCCTAATGAAGTAAATCAGAGCTGCAGATAACAGTGGGTACTCAAATACTAAAATCGTCATTTCTCCACCAAACCCTAGCTCTTCGAGCCGATTCTAAAGAGTGGTCACAACATAGGGTTTGGTGGAGAAATAAAGAAGTTGTACTTGAAAATATTTTAATTTAGGCATCTTATCTAGAGCTCTGGTAAATGGTTCAGTACATCAAGGACTAGCTATACTCATTGTTGTGAATGAACACATGATGGAAATAGTATTGAGCATTGTTCCAGGAAACTTAAGAAATTTATTGTATTGTATTACAGTAAAACCCCTCTAAACCGGACGTTACATTTGGTATAAATATCGGTCTTGGAGACAGGTGACAGCTTCATGCAGGGTGAAAGTCATGCAGAAAGCTCCTAGAGGAGCTTTCTGCATGACTTTCAGCCTGCATGAAGCAGCCACCTGCCTAAAAGTATCTAAATTATTCTCTACTAGAATTCCGGTTCAGAGGGGTTTTACTGTATATCCTCACTCAATGGACCTTTCTACTCATGTCAAGATAACAGTTTGAGTGAAGACTTCCACCCTTTCCACACAAAATAACTTAATATGTCAACAAATATTGTCATTTTCAAATTAAAATTTTTCTAAAAGAGTGTTCAAAACCGCAATCAAGATGTTAAACAGTTTGGATTCTGGTGAGATGCTCAAATTAATTGCCGTCTGATCTGGATCCAAACTGTTTACACAGGTATTCATTAATTAATCCATTGTGTTGAAAGAGTTTAAGTAAATATTGCAACAGATGGTTTTTGTTTGAGTATAGGACTATTATATCAGTATTGAACCATTGTATTATTTCCCCTAATACCCCATAAATATGCCTTTCTACACCTTTGCAAACAGAGTAGACCCAGATCAGGGTCTGCTCTGTATGCCTATGAAATAATACAGATGTGATTCTACAGTTTCTGCCATGGACAAAACTTCCTATGTTCGTTTACCGCTATAAAAATTAATCTGATCAATATTTATGATATCTTATTTTCTTACATGAATGTTCATGGAGTAAAGGGTTATTGTGCTCAGAGTTATCTGACTTACATTTACAGTTAGCTTTGATCCTTACGAGATGTTGAGCAACTCGGCGTCTGGTCAAGATCCAACCTGTGTGCCACTTAGTCATACGTTTGACTTGAAACTAAGTAAATATAGAATAGATACAGATCCTAATTTAGCCCTTTCCCTCTTGTAAACACGTTTTCACACTTTTGCATATATAGGAGCTGTCTAGTCAGGGTCTGATCTGTTTGGTGGTATAACCCTTTCCCTCATATAAACGTGTTTTCATGCATCTGCAAACAGAGTAGACCCAGATCAGACTGCTCCTATAGGAGCCGTCTGATCAGGGTCTACTCTGTTTGCTAATGGAATTAGATAGATCTGTTTCTATACTTCTTAAAATGGCTACAATGTTCCGCCTTCTGTATTTCATTGTAACTATTTTGTCCATGAATATTCATTAGGTGTTGCAATTTGTAATAAACATAGAACAGGGAAAGGGATAATATAGGTCTGATTCTTCAGGTTCTGTCTTTTCGGTGCTCATATGTCATTATAAAAACTACTCTAATTAATATTCCGTCATGATGTCATTATTTCTTACATGAATATTCAACAGGGAAAGGATTAACCCTTTACTTCCATAAATACGTCCATATCTTTGAAAACAGAGAAGACCCAGATCGTATAGGACCTGTCTGGTCAGGGTCTGCTCTGTTTGCTAATGAAATGATATAGATATCATTCTTCATTTTCTGTCATGGCCAAACATTTCTGTGTGCATGTGTCATTATGAAAATTAAACTAATGAATATTCATGATGTCATTATTTCTTACATAAATATTCATGGGTTAAAGGTTAAATGAGGTATGTATTCCATTTACACAGGAGGTCAATTTCATTGTGAAAAGAGAAACTCTATTAAGTTCTCATGTTTCAATAAATTCTGTTGTAACAAGTTTACCTGTCCAACCATTTAATTGTGATTAAATGATCCCAACCCCAAATGCCATTAACCCTTAAAGTTCCCAAACAGAGTATGTAAAAACCTTTGCAAACAGTGTAGACCCAGATCAAAGGGTTCCCTTGGGTCAGGGTCTGCACTTTTTGTCATAAAAAAAACATTTTCTTAATATATTTTGATGCGATTTTTTTATTTAATTTATATTCCAAAAGGGAAGAGTCAGTTTTAATTATTAAGCAGATTAAGAGTTAATCTTTATCTTGCTAATCATTCCATGGCTGCATCTTGCAAACAACTTTGATCCAGATGAGAAACTTGGTAGCTTAGCATCTCCTTTGGATTCAAGCTGGTTAACAGATGGCCAGTAGCTTTTCGCACACTTGAGTTATTTGTATATAAGTAAACTTGCAACAGATAGAAGTTTAAGCAGAGATTATTTTTTACAGCAGTGTTAAGGTTAAACCTTAACCCTTTACTCCATGAATATTCATGTAATAAATAATGACATCATGAATATTAATACAATTAATGGTTACAATGTTGCATGGATTGGTCATGGCAGTATCTGTAGAATCGTATCTAAATGTATATCATTTCATAAGCAATCAGAACAGGCCATGATCAGACGGCTCCTATAGGAGCTGTCTGATCTGGGTCCACTCTGTTTGCAGAGGCTTAGAAAGGTGTATTGATGGAGTAAAGGGTTAACAAATGGCAACTTGTTTCTCAAACACTTTGAGTTATTTTGATATAAGTGAAACTTGCAGCAGATAGTAGTTTAACCCTTTCCTCCATAGGCTAGTATGTAGTTTGAAACCATTGTGATAAATAGAGCATTTGCTCCTATAGGAGCAAATTCTCTATTTATCACAATGGTTTCATAAAGTGACTTTTACAGAGGAGTAGAAAGGCGTATTTATGGATATAGGTTAAACATTTACTCCATGAATATTCATGAAAGTATTATGGACATCATGGATATGATTTGAATTATTTTTATATTGACACATTAACATAATGATTGTTTGGCAGTGGCAGAAACTGTAGAATCATATTTATATTATTTTATAAGCAAACAGAGTAGACCCTGATCAAACTTCTCCCATAGGAGCCGTCTAATCTGGGTCTACTCTGTTTGCAAAGGTGTAGAAAGGTGTAATTATGGAGTAAACTGTTAAGCAGGAACACTGAAGGTCATCTGCTTAACCCTTTCCCTGTTCTTTATGTAGACCCAATTTCAATACCTACATTCGGAATATTCATGGACACAATAGTTACAAAATATGGAATGTGGAATATCATAGCCATTTTAGAAAGTAAAGAAACAGATATATCAAATTCCATTAGCAAACAGAGCAGACCCGTATCAGACGGCTCCTATAGGAGCCCTCTGATCTGGCTCTACTCTGTTTTCAAATGCGTGAAAACACGTTTATATAAGGGAAATGGTTAAAATTTTGATTATTATTTTAATTCATGAGTAACTGTTCTGTTTATGATAACCATATTGCTTGCTCCAGGTTCAGAGGTCCAGATAAGAAGCATATAATTATCAAAATATTTTCAAGAATAGCTCTCGAAGAGTGGTCTCAACATAGGGTTTGGTGGGGAAATGACAATTTCAGTATTTGAGTACACACCTTTATCTGTTGATCTGCAGGTTCCTTAATTTGTTTTAAAAATGTATTAGATCAGAAATTACTCTGTGTCAAACAGGTTGGATCAATTGGATCCTGGTGAGATTCTCTGGATCCAAGCTGTTTGCACATGCTAGGTAGGTCACATTTTTGGCCTGGTAAAAGTCAATAGACACATTTACCGGACAGACTTGGAGATTACATTAACATATGATTAGTATGCATACTGTAAAAGGTTTTTGGTGGCAGAAGTGGGATCTTAATTGGTTTTTGGTGCAATATTGTCTATCCTCAGGTATGCAACAAATACTTTTCTCACCATAATACAGAGATGCACTTATTTACAACCAATTTAGGAAAAACATTAAAAACAAATTGGGCCAGTGAACCAAATTTAATAACATTTAAAGAGTTTTATAAGTCTTACATGGTTGACTTACATTTTATATTTTCACCAAGTGTTGACAAGAAAACATTGTGACTTGTTTTTGATTATAAAGTATTATGGAAATCAAAAAAAGATTTTTTCTAGTACAGTCAAACCCCTCTAAACTGGAATTCTAGTAAAGAAGAATTTATAAACATATATAGGAAGATGGCTGCTTAATGCAGGGTGAAGGTCATGCAAATAGCCCCTAGAGAAGCTTTCAGCATGATTTTCACCCTGCATTAAGCTACCACCTGTCTCCAAGACCGAATTTTATACTAAATTAAGCTGCCGCCTGTCTCCAAGACCGATATTTGTACTGAAATAACATTCGGTTTAGAGGAGTATTACTGTACAATATAACCTGTTTTAAGTGACTACTTGCTGATTTAAACATAGGAGTCTAAAAATTCAGGTGGTTGGTTGATGCAGGGGAAAAGTAATGCAGTAATTTCCTTTGGGAGAATTCTGCATTACTTTTCCCCTGCATTAAGCCACCACCTGGTTTTTAGACATAGAATTAGACTTCTTTTTAGTGGTTGCTTTTAATAGACTTTACAGTAGGTGCATATACCATGAAATTGCTGTTACTGCAATAAAACCATTGTACTATTGTATATTGTCACAAACAGTTATATGTATAGAAGTACATAAGGTATTTTCATATGAATTTATTTAATTTGAGTCGGAATCTTAATGTAGATGTACTTTATTTATAGTATGCAATGTGAATTTAATGCAGGTGATATGTTGGGATAAGTCAGTTGATTCTTTCACATATGAAGAGCATCAGTTAACCTTTTCCCTCGTACAAACAATTTTTTATACGCCCACCTAACAAAGGTGGTCATATATTGGCGTGGCCCTGTCCGTCCATCTGTTGGTCCGTTCGTCTGTCAACATTTTGTTTGTCCGCAGTTTTCTTGGAAAACTATTTGACTGATATTAATGAAACATCACACAAATCTTTGATGCATCAAGATCTGAAGCTGAGTCAATTCTGGGGTTAATTTGATTTGTCATTATGGAGTTATGGCTCTTGCACTTAACAAATAATGCAAATATGAGAATGGCCATAACTTTTTCATTTTAAATGATATTTAATATGGATTCTTACATTTACTGCAGGTTTTTTATATGTCATTTTATTTTAAAGTTATGACCCTTGAACTTTGTGCATTCTTTGTTTTGTTCAGTGGTCAACTTTTGTTTTGTCTGTTGTTTTCTGAGAAAACGATTAAAAGGATATTAATGAAACTTCACACAAGTGTTTTATGCAACAAAATCTGAAGGTGAGTTGATTTTCAGGTTCATTCAATTTATCATTAAAGAACAATGTCCCTTGCACTTTAGGAAAATCTGCAAATATAAGGATGGGCGTAACTTTTTTATTCAATAAGATATTCACTTCAAATTGTTTGTATAATATCACCTTAATATGGAGATCAAGATCTGAAGCACAAATTAGAAAATGTCAACAATTTTAAGGCATATTGAATCAGAGGTTTGCAAGTCGGCATATCATGTACTGTACACGGTTTAACCCATTCCCTCATATTGACTCTTTTGACGCCTCTGTAAAAGTCACTTTGTGATACCATTTTGATAAATAGAGCATTTGCTCTGTAAGAGCATTTACATAGCAAATGCTCTATTTATCACAATGGTTTCAAGAAGTGACTACTACAGAGGTGTAGAAAGGCATATTTATGGAGGGAAGGTTTAATAGGAGCCTTATTTTGGTAAAATTTTATGGTAGTCATTAAACCTATAACTCTGTCATGGGCGTAGCTAGCAATACGCACTTATGCACCTGCATAACATCAATCGTGTAAGCTTTAACCCAATCCCTCGTATTGATGCCTTTTGACACCGCTGTTAAAGTCACTTTTTGAAACCATTGTGATAAATAGAGCATTTGCTCCTATAGGAGCAAATTCTTTATTTATCACAATGGTTCCAAAATATCACAATTATAAATTTCCGGGGGAGCATGCCCTTGCACCCCTATAGCCAAGGTGAATACACCTGTTTTAAGTGGCCTTTCATTTATTGGACATAGGAGTCTTAAAAACAGGTGGTTGCTTAATGCAGGACAAAAGTAATGCAAAATTCTCCTATAGCAACCACCTGCCTTTCAAACCCATAATAAGACTACATTTTATTGGCCGCTTAAAACAGGTTCTACTGTATATCAATACACACCTGATCTATTGCTCTAGATCTGGTCATATGTCAAAGATCCTACAGTATCTCCCAAATCAAATGATCATTTGAATACCTGAACAGCTGTGTTCTTTTAGAAACCATTTTGACATTTCAGTCCTGGAAATGAATTTGTGAAATTGATGATTTTATCTTTAATTGAAAGTGCAATTTATCTCATGTTGCTGTAACAACCCACTTTGTTACCATAGCGCAGAGTATTGGTCAATAATAAAAATGAGACATAATATTTAACCCATTCCCTCATGTTGACACCTTATGATGCCTCTGTAAATGTCACTTTTAGAAACCATTGTGATAAATGCTCTGTTTATCACGATGGGTTAAAAACTACACAATTCTAAAATGTTCCTTTTCTCTAATAAATTTAATGCACATTTTTTCTGTAAATTTATTGAAAGAGGTTGGATCTAAAAATAGTCTATGAGGAATGGGTTAAACCTTTAAATTTGAGAAATGAGCTAACTGGCATTTTTAAAACGTTGTAGACACAGATCAGAGAGCCCTTCGATCAAGGTCTACCCAGTTTGGCATTTAGAATTCTGTAGCAAGTTTAATACTTTCATACTGAATACCATTTTAGAAGGAGATGCCATTTAACCCATTACCTCATAGGCTATTTTTAGATCCAACCTCCTTGAATAAATCTACCGAAAAGGAGCATTAACTAGAGAAAAGGATTTTTTTTTTAGAATTTTGTAGTTTGAAACCATTGTGATAAATTGAGCAAATGCTCTATTTATCACAATGGTTTCACAAAGTGACTTTTACAGAGTCGTCAAAAGTCGTCAATATGAGGGAATGGGTTAAACATAGGACGATTGTATTGAGCATTTAGATAGATAACATATAACATAAGCTGTAAATTTGTGATTATCTGTGCACTAAAATGTTTAAATCTAGATTAAGTGCTGAATAACTTTGCAGTCTCCTGAGGTTCCAAACTGATGCTTACCATTTGAATGAAACAATTAGAAGAAACAACAACTTTTAAAATATGGCATATGGCAATTATTATTTAGTGTGCAAAGAGTTAACCCTTTGATTGTGGGACACGGATGTGCTTGCATTTGCAAACAGTGTAGAGTATATAGAGTACCAGTATCCCTTTACTCCATTGGCTATTTTTAGACCCAACATCTTTGTGAATAAATCTACCAAAATGGAGCACTAACTAGAGAAAAGGAAAATTTTAGATTTTTTTTTAATTTGAAACCATTTTGATAAATAGAGCATTTGCTCCTATAGGAGCAAATGCTATATTTATCACAATGGTTTCATAAAGTGACTTTTACAGAGGTGTAGAAAGGCATATTTATGGAGGAAAGGGTTAAATCTCATATGGTCTGACTGGGGAATTGTTGTTGGGTGATCAGAGCCAAGTTCGAGAGTGGTCTGGGACTCAGTGCCAAACGGTAGCAGTTGACTTATTGGGCCACAGGTTGTCCAAAGCCTGTGACAACAGTTTGGCTTGTGATTGACTGCAACTAATGGGGGACTTGTCCACCTCTTTATGATTAAAGGGACTGAACCCGAGATTATTTTGGACTTGGGAAATTATTTCGTTTCCCATACCCCAGGGCACTATGGGTGGGACCAAACCATAGAAAAGCAATATAATTCCCATTTCCTCAAAATACAAACTCCTCCTTCAGTTTTAAAGTTATTGAATTTGAATTCGATATACATAATAACCATGACTGGTAGATGTTCATGTGTTAAAATTTCAAGTATTTTTTGCATGAAACATGAGGAGATGGTGTCGCAAATTCAATTTGAAAGTTATTCAGTTTATATTTAGTATACATAATAACCATGAATAGTAGATGTGCAAGACACATTTATCACATGTTTCACGCTGGGCATTGCAGAATTATCTCCCCATGAACTTTGAGTATTTTTGGTCATTTTGGCATGAAATTTGGGGAGTTGGTCTCGCCAACTCCTCCTTGAAAGTTATTGAAATGATACTTGCCATACATGTTATTAAACTGTAATCAGCAGGGCTCTAATATTTCATATGTGAATCCCTTGTGGCAAGGCCTTTCCATCAATGTAATGATTTTTGACTTGTGACGTTGATATTTGAACTTTGATTTACATTTTAATATCATTTAATGTTTAATCATAAACTTTAACATTGACTATTGTATTAAAACTATTCAAGCCAATCTTCTGAAACTTAACACATATTCACCAGCACGAGGGCTACAATTTGACCAAGGGCAATAACTCTGTAAGACGACTTTTTTTTAGAGGTCAAAAATTGGCCCGCCCCAGGGGTGCCTGGTTTCCTTTAGAAACATAAAGTGAAAACTTTGAAAATCTTCTTCTCTGAAACTTGATGGTTCTAAGCTTTCATATTTGGCACATAACATAATGTTCAGGTCCTGTACAAAAGTTACATATATTATGCCCCTGGGGTCAAAATTGGCCTTGCCCCAGGGGTAGCCAGTTTTCTATAGAAACATGTAGTGAAAACTTTGAAAATCTTCTCCTCCGTCTTATGAGCGACATCAGGGCCATCATGTCCATCTTGTTTTACAAAATTATGCCCCTTTATGGACTTAATCGAACAGACGAGATTTGGCACAAGCATGCGGTGCTCTTGTTGGCACTTGCAACCACTATGTGCAGCCTTGGTATAAAACCAAAGGATTGCAAACCATGGGTTGCTATGCAGGTGTGACCCATAGCTTGCAGAACTTTATAGTTCAGCTTAACCCTTTCCCTTTCCTATATTTATTCCAAATTTCAGTACCGAATATTCATGGACAAAATAGTTACAATGAAATATGGAAGGTGGAACATTGTAGCCATTTTAGAAAGTAAAGTGACAGAACTATCAAATTGCATTGGCAAACAGGGCAGACCCTGATCAGATGGCTCATACAGGAGCCTTTTGATCTGGATCTGCTCTGTTTGCATATGCATGAAAATGTGTTTATATGAAGGAAAGGGTCAAGTCATTTGTCAGCACTGCCACCTCTAGGCTAACAAGACCACTGTGTAAAACGGCTGAATGTGACCAGTGCTTCTAAAAAATCACTTTACCATCCTCTAATGGTCATTAGGGACACAGTGTGCGTGATTATCCTTCAAACAGTGAATCTGCCCTCTATTATTTCCTCCTGGAAAAACCTCCACCTACTTTTATATTAAGTTGCAGTGTTCGATTAATCTAGGATTTCGAGATGAACTCTGTAGAATCTGATCCAGATACTAGACATTTATTTATACCGACACATGTTATATTACAGACAAGAATCAGTAATTTTTAACAAGTTTGCTAAGGGTTAATTTGGTAGAAATACAAGGCACATTGGACAATGGCACCAGAACTAACGGTGGACAATCGACACACAACCTTGCACAGTGAAACCTGTTTTAAGCGACCTCTTTCTGATTAAATTGGAGACTTAATATTCAGATTGCTGCTTAATGCCGAGCAAAATTAATGATGAAAATTCCTTTAAAGGAGTTTTCTGCATTACTTCTTTCCTGTATAAGGCTACCATGTGCCTTAGAGAACAGAATTAGTGTTCTTTTAAATGATAGGTTTAGACAGGGTTTAGTGTAGTTGCAGTAATGCGTTTTTGTAAAGCTAACACTTAGTGAAGTCCATGGTGATGCTATGGTGGAGCGGTGTCTGAATTGACTCTTAACGTGCAATATTGTGAACTGGGGATAACCTGTTCAGAATAATTAAACCAGAACAAGGCAAGTAACTTAGAATCTGATCAGGATTCAAATATTGGAAATCTGGGAATGAAAGAGGAAGGAAAAGAAGAAGATGAAAATCTGTTATTGAGAGTTGACGCTGGCAACCCAATATAACAGATCCCATTTACTTAGCATGTTGAGAATTAATGTCCCTGTCGTAGGAAAGAATATAGATTTTCTCTTCACCCAAGTCGACTGACAAGGGGATGTTTTTTCTCTGATTTCAGTCTATGTGTATATTGACATCCTGGACTCTCTCCTGGCGAAGACCTCCGTTTGTTCACTTGACATTCGAGTGACACAGCAGCCTGGGACAGAGGAGTCTGCCAGAGGTTATTATCAACACCAGTCCTTGTCGAAGATAATGTAAGTACAGCTTCATCTACTTATTTTACTATCTATACTGTGACCAACTTAACCCTCGGAATGCTGAATAATCCAGTAGAATGGTCCATCAGTTTTTAGCTATCGAGTCCATTCAATATGGAAGGCTGAACCGTTTCCTTCATATAAACGTGTTTTTATGCTCTTGCAAACAGAATAGACCCAGATCAGATGGCTCCTATAGGAGCCATCTGATCAGGGTCTACTCTGTTTGCTAATGGAATTTGATAGCCCTGTTTCTTTACTTTCTAAAATGGCTACAATGTTCCACTTTCCATATTTCATAACTATTTTTGTCTATGAGTATTCAGTAGGTATTGAAATTTGGAATGAACATAGAACAGGAAAAGGGTTAACCCTTTCCCTGATGAATATTCATGTAGGAAACAATGAGGTCATGAATATTAATAAGATTATTTTTTATAATGGCATATGAACACCTGACATTTTGGCTCAGGCAGAAGCTATAGAATCAGATCTATATTACACCATAAACAAACAGAGCAGACCCTGATCAGACGGCTCCTATAGGAGCCATCTGATATGGGTCTACTCTGTTTGCAGATGCATCAAAATGCGCTTACATTAGGGAAAGGGTTCAAGCTGCTAGAGGATTTAAATGACAAACAGTGCAGACGCTGATTAGACGGATTTGAGCTGGGTCTTTGCTGTTTCAAATGCGCGTCACTTATTTCCCACATTCTAAGGGTCAACACTTGAATACTGAATTTTACATCTTTGTATTAACCCAATCCTCCATGGGCTATTTTTAGACCCAACCTCTTTGAATGAATCTACCCAAAAGGAGCATTTACTAGAGAAAAGTAAACTTTTAGAATTTTGTAGTTTGAAACCATTGTGATAAATAGAGCATTTGCTCCTACAGGAGCAAGTGCTCTATTTATCAAAATGGTTTCAAGAAGTGGTTTTACAGAGGCGTAGAAAAGCGTATTTATGGAGGAAAGGGATAAAAATTCAGTCCATTCAGGATTTTGAAAGACACACATTGCAGACCCTTATCAAAAAGCTCCCTTAGGATGGTGGTGTACACTGTTCACACATTCTAGGTACTCAAAGGGTTGAGCTTGATATTGTAATAAATCCATGACAATTGTATACATTATGCCAGATACTAATCGGTACAACAGTGAATATATTTTGATATTTGTTTCAAGGTCCAGTGAATGTCATTAATAGCACAGTCGTTACTGTACAGTAAAACCACACTAAAACAACAGCTCGTGTGTCTTTAAAAGCAGATGGTTCTTAATGCAGGACAAAAGTAATGATGAAAGAGCCTGTCCTGAATTAAGCTACCACCTGTCTTTCAGACCAAAACGGTCACAAGAGGGGGTTTACTCTACATTCAATGGTGAACAAACTTATTTTACATTCAAAGGTCGGAGTCAACTCATTTTCAGTACATCCAGTGGTCAGAATCAACTAATTTTCAGTTGTTTCTAAAGTCGGAATCGACTCGTTTTCAGTACATTCAATGGTCAAAGTCAACAAATTTTATGTAAATTCACAATGGAGCCATGCATGTGTAACACTTTTCACCAGAAAGTTACTTTTGTCTGCAAATTACAGTCTTGTTCATTCCTCAAGGTACAAATTTGTTTGAATCCTTTACTCCATGAATATTTTTATAAGAAATAATGACATCATGAATATTTATTAGATGACTTTTTGTAATGGCATGTAAAACACAGGAAGTGTTGGCCATGGCATAAACCGTTCAGGCAGATCTATATTTATTCTATATGCAAACAGAGCAGACACTGGTCAGATGGCTCCAATAGGAGCAATCTGATCTGGATCTACTCAGTTTGCAAAGGTGTGAAAATGGGTATTTATGGAGTAAAGGGTTAATCATTCTCAAAACCAATATCAGTGAGTCAAACACTTCTTGGCTGTTACCAGGATGATGGTTAGGGATCACTTCTCTCCCTCTCATGTTTTTTGTGTCATCTTTTATAGCATGGTGACCCTTAGTAAATTACTTTTCCGTCATCTGTAATGCGGGTGGGCGCTCCGTTCGTCCATCCATCTGCATTTGAAAATGGGTTGTTGATGTCGTGAACTACTTATTCAATTTGAAAGTTATTGGATTGATATTTGCCATACATAATAACCATGAATAGTAGACCACCTGTATTTTTAAGAATCCTGTGTTAACCCTTTCCCTCATATAAACGTGTTTTCACGCATTTGCAAACAGAGTAGACCCAGATCAGATGGCTCCTAGAGGAGCCGTCTGATCAGGGTCTACTCTGTTTGCTAATAGAATTTCAAAAATATGCATCTTTACTTTCTAAAATGGCTACAATGTTGCACCTTCCATATTTCTTTATAACTATTTTGTCCATGAATATTCAGTAGGTATTGAAATTTGGAATGAACACAGAACAGGGAAAGGGTTAAATAAATGAATGAATGGCCGTTTAGGACAGGTTCTTCTCTAGTCATCAGGTCTTAGCTACAAACAGTCAGAATCCAGATCAAACAATCAGTAACTTTGCTTCTAATGAGAATTCAATTCGTAAAGTATGGCTATATGACAGTACCTTGAAAGGAAATAAATTAAGTATCTATGGTGATAATGTAAGCAGATGATGATAATTTGAATGATAAAATGAGATTTCGTTCGGCAAACAAATAGTAGTCTTTGCAAAACATTACTGGTTAACTCTTTACACCATAAATACACCTCTCTACACCTTTGCAAACGGAGTAGAACCAGATCAGATGGCTCCGATAGGAGCAGTCTGATCAGGGTCTGCTCTGTTTGCTTATGATGTAATATAGATCAGATTCTGTAGTTTCTGCCATGAACAAAAGTCCATGCATCCATGTGTTATTATAAGAACATAATCTAATTAATATTCATGACATTATTATTTCCTTTATGAATATTCATGGAATAAAGTTCTTTAAATATTTCAGTGAGAATGTCAACCAGCTTGGCTCTTGATAAGATTCTTAACCCTTACAGTGCGGGACACGAGTCAATAATGTCCTTTGCAAACAGTGTAGACCAAGATGAGAGGGCTCCTATAGGAGCCCTCTCATCAGGGTCTGCACTGTTTGTCACATGTAACACGTTCCTTTAGAAAAATCCGTAAATATTCACAAAAAGGTTTTATCTGTTGGTATTTGGAATAGTCCATTTGACAATTCAGCGTTGTAAGGGTTAATTACTCTGGCGTCTGGACTGGACCCGAAACTGTTGAGATAATAACATATTAGACGCTGGCATGTTAAAGAGTTATATCAGGAGTTGTATTTTTCATCCTTCTTACAAAAACTTGAAATAAGATATTCTCTATCAAATTGATAATTTTAAGGAAATATAAACTCTTACTGACATTACTGTTGCTTCCTTGTTAATTTTTTTTTCAAAACTCCTCTAATCTGAGACTGGACTGTTTAATCCTTGTCATGTCGAATATTTAAGTCAGAAATCATGACATCATGAACATTTATCATATTGGCATAATTATATACGCATGAATATTTAGTAGAGTCAGATCAGTTATAATTTCATAAGCAAACAGAGCAAACTCTGACCAGAGCCGTCTGATCTGGATCTACTCTGTTTTTCAAAGGTGTTAAAAAAAAGTTTGTATGAAGGAAAGCGTTAATCCTTTTACTCAATAGAGATTTCCCTCATTTTGATGCTTCTGTAAAAGTCACTTTTGGAACCATTGTGATAAATAGAGCATTTGCTCTCTATGAGCAAATATTCTATTTATCACAATGGTTTCAAAACTACACAATTCTAAGATTAATTGCTATAATAGCACATGGACACAGGAAGTTTTGGCTATGGCAGAAACTATAGAATCATATCTATATTATGTCATAAGCACACAGAGCAGACCCTGATCAGGCGACGCCTATAGGTGTAGAAAGGCGTATTAATGGAGTAAAGGGTAAAAAATACACGTTATTACAGAAACAAACAGTTTGACTCCTGATGAGACACCGAGTTAACCCTTACAGTGCGGGACACAAGTTACACATGTCCTTTGCAAACAGTGTATACCCAGATGAGAGGGCTCACAGAGGAGCCCTCTCATCAGGGTCTGCACTGTTTGTCATGTTAAACGTTTCTTTAGAAAAAACCCTAAATATTCACTGTGAGCTTGCCCTATTTGAAAAATCAGCGTTGTAAGGGTTAATCCTGGTCTCATCTGGATCCTACGTGTTTGCAAAGGTGATTACAGATTCACCACTTTTAAGCAGCAAATAGATATTGATTGTCTGGGCAGAAATAACTGAAGCTATGTCCAAGTAAAGACAATTTAATATTAAGCCTAAGCAATATGTTAACTGCACCAATTTTCTATGTAGTATATTTCTGCCATTTCCTTTTAAAGGGGAAGTCCCTACATTTGACGCGTTTCAAAAACACCTGAAATACACAAAATTCATTTGTTTATATGCTGAAAAGTAGTTTATTGCAAGAAAACCCATCCAATTACCGTCTATATAGACAAAACCTTGATGTGTTTGATATCGCCGATCCCAATTTTTTATGATGAAAATATGCGTTCATTGTAGGGACTTCCTCTTTAACCCTTTCAGTCATATAAATGCCTTTTCACACATTTGCAAAGAGGGAGGACCCAGATGAGACGGCTCCTGTTCAGGGTCTGCCCTGTTAACTAATGGAGGAGGTATTGAAGAAATTTGGACTAAAAATAGAACAGGAAAAGGTTTCAACAAATTCTAAGTGTCAAAAAGTTTCGATCCTGATGAGATACTGAGTTTCTAAAGGCTCATAGGCCTAACCTTTTTCTTCATACAAATGCCTTTACATGCCTTTGCAAACAGAATAGAAAGAGATCTGCTTTGTTTGCTTATGAAATAAATATAAATCTGATTCTGCAGTTTCTGCTATTGCCAAACATTCCTGCGGTCATATGCCAGAAAACAATTGTCTTATTAACCTTTCCCTGTTCTATATTTAGTCAAAATTTGAATACCTACTGAATATTCATGAACAAAATAATTATGATGAGATATGGAAAGCGGAACATTGTAGCCATTTCAGAAATTAAAGAAACAGATCAATAAAATTCCATTAGCAAACAGAGCTGACCCTGATAGGGACGGCTCCTCTAGGAGCCATCTGATCTGGGTCTACTCTGTCTGTAAATGGGTGAAAATGTATTTATATGAAAGCAAGGGTTAACCCTTTCTCCATGAATATTTATATCAGAAATAGTGACATCAATGCATGAAAAATACATTTTATATGAAGGAAAAGGTTAATCATTGAATGCACCAGGAGGAGCAAGATTCCATGGTATTGTTATTCCAACGGCACTTGTTGCATGATCAATATTCCCTTGATTCCTTTTACCTGATAGAGATGCCTTTTGATGTTTCTGCAAACAGAGTAGACCTAGGTCAGATGGCTCCTGTAGGAGAATTCTTTACCAAGATCTGCTCTGTTTGCTGAAAGCTCCTGTAGGAGCTTTCAGCATTACTTTAGACCTGTATTAAGCAGTCACATGTGTTTCTAGACGTGCATAGTGATACAATTTAGAACAGTTCTGTATTGTAAATTTTGGAAGGACCGAAGTTTTACTTTGAGTTATCCCATAGTTCGAGTTATCCGTGTTCGAGATATCGAAGTTCAACTGTAATTAATTTACAATATTTACCTTTGCAAAAACACTTGTGTTCATATACCATTATAAAATTCAGAAGGCATTATTTCTTTCATGAAGGGTTAACCATTTACTTCATAAATACACATGTAAGAAATAATAACACCATGAATATTAATTAGCAGAATTTTATAATTGCATATGAACATTAGTTTTTTTGGGCACTGAAGAAATTGTAGAGTCATTTTTTATTAATTATTTCCTTAACAAACACAGTAGATCCTGATCAGATAGCTTCTACAGGATCTGTCTGATCTCGGTCTAGCTCTTGGTTTTAAAGGCGTTAAAAGGTGACTCTTTATACATCCACATGAAAGTTGCCTTTTCTCCGATGTTTGGCAATTAAGATAAGGCATTGATTGAATCGAGTCAATATTCTGAGTCACACTCAAAACAATTGAAAGTTAACACTCCTACAAGGCTGTATCATGACTCCTGTAAGAAGCTGTCTGATCAGGGTCTGCTCTGTTTGCATTTGGCTCTGTTGCATTTGGAATAATATAGATCTAGTTACTTTGTTTATCCCTTTCCTGCATTAATACGCCTTTCTACACCTCTGTAATAGTCACTTTTTGAAACCACTGTGATAAATAGAGCATTTGCTCCCTTGGAGCAAATGCTCTATTTATCACAATGGTTTCAATACTACACAATTCTTAACATTTTCCTTTTCTCTAGTAAATAATCCTTTTTGGTTGATTTATTCAAAGGGGTTGGGTCTAAAAATAGCCTTTAGAGGAATGGGTTAAATGCCAGTATAAAACTGCTAATTGATTTTCAAAGGGTGATTGTTTCTTACACATAACTACCGTACCTTGTGGTACTGTCTTTTTTTTTATGGACCGTCTTCATTGAGAACATTTCCACCTGCAATTGCAGTTATTATGAGATGATCAAATCCTAAACTTTTTGGATGCGGGGGAAACCAGTTCACTGTCATTTGCAAACAGTGTAGAACCAGATCTTTGATAATTATATCACAGAATGTATGCTATAGCCAGAATGCATTTTGTAACTTTTGTCACTGATTACAGGAACTATGGAAAAATTAACAAACAGAGTTGACATTACCTGTTTTATCTGTTTCTTTGAATTTCAGCAGGTGTAAGAGCTGACGACCATAATTACCATGTTTGTTGTAATCAGTAAAGTAGTATTGGTTACTAGGCATTGCCTTTTTCTCGGCCATAACTGGCTGAAAATCAATACACTGATTGTATTGTGGCAAACTCACCATGAATAAGCTGGTAATTTCTCAACACTTATTTGCCCACGATGCAGATTGACAACAATATTTAACCCTTCGAATGTTGAGTATTCAAAGTGGAATGGTCCATCAGTCTTTAACCCTTACAACGTGTAATTTTTTCAAATGGAATATTCCAAAATTCAAACAGATCAATCTTACGGTGAATAATTAGGGATTGTTCTTAAGAAAAGTGTAACATGACAAACAATGCAGACCCAGAGCCCTGTTATCATATCCCAATATAGAAATGAATCTAATTGATATTGATTATGTCGTTATTTCTTACATGAATATTCACAGAATAAAGGGTTAATTGACAAACAATGCAGACATTTATCACATGAGATCTGAGTTAACACTGTTTGCAATTGCTTGTATACTCATTCGTACATTCCAAGGATTGCCATATTTCGGATCTGGATCAAAGTCATACAGGTTTCAAGGCTGAGATTGCTCTGAAACATGCATAGTAGCTGTACTATAACCGTTTACTCCATAATTATGCCTTTCTACGTCTTTGCAAACAGAGTAGACCAAGATCAGATGGCCCCTTCAGGAGCCCTCTGATCAGGGTCTGCTCTGTTTGCTGATAATATAATAAAGATATGATTCTACAGTTTCTGCCATGGCCAAAACTTCCTGTGTTCATGTGCTATTACAATAATGAATCTTAAAATTAATATTCGTGTCATTATTTCTCACATAAATATGAGAATAGTTAACCTGAATGACTCAAGATACATATTTCCCCCCCCCCCCCCCCCCCCCCCCTAGTAACTCCTTTAATTTTGCAAACAGAGTAAACCCAGATCAGACAACATTTTACAGGAATGAGCTGTCTGATCAGGCTCTGCTCTGTTTGCTTATGAAATTATATTTTCAGGAATAGCTCCTTTATTAATTTCTCCACCAAACCCTATACTGTGACCACTCTTTAGAATCATCTCAATAGGGTTTGGTGGAGAGATGAAGATTTTAGTATGTAGGTACGCACCTTTATCTGTAGCTCTGATACACAATAAAAAAATTGTTGATGAATACTCATGAAGTGACATATTCATGCATAAATGTTCTTTTGGGATAAGGCTTAAACATTGGCCACTACAGTAAAACCTCTCTATAATGGCCACTAAACTACATCAAGTAATTTAGTGTTAAAGGCAGGTGGCTGCTTAAAGCAAGGTGATAGTAAAACAAAACGCTCCTATAGGAGCGTTCTGTTTTACTTTCACCTTGCTTTAAGCGCCCACCTGCCCTAAATGCTAAATAATTAACACAATTTAGTGGCCATTATAGAGAGGTTTTACTGTACTTTCTCTGTAGAGGATAGCTTTTTTAGCAAGGCAAATGATAAGCTCCCTGACTCTTCTGACAGATTTGCAAATGTAATGAAATAATATGATGTTCTTGAGAATATCATGAATACCTAGTCCTGGCATGTTTAGACTGGCAAAGTTGTATAGCAGGACAGCTTCTGTGGAACTCTTGATTAATTTGACCTTGTCAATTCCCGACTCTGGTTTCACTTGATCTGCTCAGAATTCATGAGCCTAGCCGTAATCTACAATAAATTTCCATTTAATTACTGCTTTTCTTTCTTCAATGAAAGGAGATGGAAGAAGGGAAAACTAAAATACTTCTTGTTTTATTCAACGGTTCATATTAAAACACTTTAATTTTCCCATTCATTAAAGCCTGTCTTAACCCATTCCTTCATGTAAAATTATAAATGCATTTTCATGCATTTGCAAACAGAGTAGACCCTGATTAGACGGCTCCTGTAGGAGCCATCTGGTCAGGTGGCGGGTCTTCTCTGTTTGCTTATAGCATGATATATAGATCTGATTCTACAGTTTCTGCCTAGCTAAAGAAGTCCTGTGTTCATGTTCTATTAGAATCATTCCGCTAACAAACATCTATGATGTCATTATTTTCGTATATGAATACTGAACAGGGAAATGGTTAAGCAACCATTAAAAATATATGTCCAATTCTGGGTCTTAACCCTTTCCTTCATGTAAACACCTTTTCACACATTTGCAAACAGAGTAGAACCAGATCAGACGGCTCCTATAGGAGCCATCTGATCAGGGTCTGCTCTGTTTGCTTATCGAAATTTTATAGATCTGATTATGCAGCTTCAACAAGAGTGACAAAAATACCCTTTTCCGGGTTCCATTTTATTGACTCCGTCCATGAATATTCATGAGGTGAAGAAATCTTAAAGGCAGGTGGTTTCTTAATGCAGGACAATAATGAAACAGAATGAGAACTTTCTGCATTGCTTTTGTCTTGTATTAACCCATTCCCTCATATTGACGATTTTTGACGACTGTAAAAGTCACTTTGTGAAACCATTGTGACAAATTGAGCATTTGCTCCTATAGGAGCAAATGCTCTATTTATCACAATGGTTTCAAACTACAAAATTCTAAAAATTGTCCTTTTCTCTAGTTAATGCTTCTTTCGGAAGATTTTTTAAAGAGGTTGTATCTAAAAATAGCCTATGAGGTAATGGGTTAAACAAACACATACTTTTTAAGAACCATTAAGTGGTCACTTAAAGTAGGTTTGCCTTTATTAATGTTTACAGTGTCGCTGGTATGCAATAGTTATAAACTAAGGCGTACAGAGCTGCAGATAAGGGTGCGTACTCAAATACTAAAATCCTTATTTCTCCACCAAACCCTATACAGTGACCACTCTTTAGAATCATCTCTTTGAGACGATTCTAAAGAGTGGTCTCTTTGAGACGATTCTAAAGAGTGGTCACAACATAAGGTTTTGTGGAGAAATAAAGAAGTTGTTCTTGAAAATGTTTCAATTTACGCATCTTATCTGGATCTCTGAGCTTATAAAGCATTTTTTGTCTATGTTTGTACATTGATTCCATATTCTTGCTTATACATTGATCTACTTCCATGAATACCTTCCTTCTATAGCTCAGAAAATTTGATCTGGACCCTTACCTACTTAATTTGCATAAATCAAAATTCGTAACATTTCTATTTTTATCATCGGCATTGCACGGGTTTATCCTCGGCATGTGACCCGGTAAGGCAACAATGCATGGATATACTCGTGATTGTATGGTTTACATATGCACGAGTTGTCACTCTCCTGTAATTTCAGCGAGAATAGACTTCACGATTTACCGGCAGAGTATTATTTATACAGCATCATCTCTCTCATTATGTATTCTGCATACGGGTCAGGGTCCAGGTCAGATTTTCAGAGCTATACAATGATGGACATATGAAGTTGTTGTCTCAATATTCTGATATCAATAAATATTTTTTCTTCTGAATTTGCTTCAGTGAATTTCATGGAAGCTAAGAATTCTAAATACTTAACCCTTTGAATATGAGAAACGAGAACACTGTCATTCGCAAACAGTGTACACCCAGATGAGACTACTCCTAGAGGAGCCTTCTGATCAGAGTCTACACTATCTGTCATTCAGATAATGGACTACTCCACACTGAAAATTCAGCGTTTAACTCTTTCACTGCCAATGTCGTTACCTATGCAAACAGTTTGGATCAAGATGAGACGCAGAGTAAGTCAGCGTCTCATCAGGATCCAAACTGTTTGTTACTGTTTCTGTTTATTACACAAACATTAAAAAAACTAAAGAAATGAAAATTGAAGCAGACGACAAAGTTTGCAGACGACAAAATATGGCAGCGAAAGAGTTAAAGGATTAATGGTTTGCCGAGCATGTCATCTGGATCTAAAGTATTGAGGGCCGTTACAATCAATAGCCGCCTAAAGGTTACAGAAACTTGATAGCATCATTGTAGTTCCATATAAAGCAAAGCTTGGCCAATACTAGCTTCGCCAATTAAGTAGTTGAGGAGTATGATGCAGGAAAAATACTATTGATGAATCGTTAAATATAATGTAATATTATCATTGCCCCCAGCAGGAACTCGCCTGTAATTGATGGTTTTAGGCTCTGCAACCCAATATTAAAAGGGTTTCCAGGCATGTATATTATATTGTCATACAATTTATTTACTTTGAATGTGATAATGGGTGTTTGTTCTTAACCCTTTACTCTGTGAATATGCATTTAAGAAGTAATGACATCATGAATATTCATTAGATTTATTGTTATAATTGGGGCATGGACACAGGATGTAGAATCATATCTGTATCATCCCTTTCCCTCATATAAATGCGTTTTCACACATCTGCAAACAGTAGACCCAGATCAGATGGCTCCTGTAGGAGCCGTCTGATCAGGGTCTGCTCTGTTTGCTAATGGAATTGGATGGATCTGCTTCTTTAGTTAATCTAGAATGGCTACAATATTCCACCTTCCATATTTCATTATAACTATTTTGTCCATGAATATTCAGTAGGTATTGAAACCTGGAATAAACATAGAACAGGGAAAGGGTTATATCATAAGCAAACAGAGCAGACTCTGATCAGACGCCTCCCATAGGAGCCATCTGATCTGATTCTACTCTGTTTGCAAAGGCATAGAAAGGCATATTTATGGAGTAACGGGGTTAAGTGTTTAAGAGTAGCTCAGCAACAGTTTGTAGCTTGATCTTTACCTGTGTAATGTAGCTTGATCTTTACCTGTGTAATGTAGCTTGATCTTTACCTGTGTAATGTAGCTTGATCTTTACCTGTGTAATGTAGCTTGATCTTTACCTGTGTAATGTAGCTTGATCTTTACCTGTGTAATAGAGCTTGGTGCCCGACTTCTAGATAAGAGACTGATGTATTTTAGAAATCGATGAATATCTTTTTCTATATTTCTAAGCCAAATGCTATTGTGCAGGTACTCTTTAGAAAATGGGTTTCTAATGAATACTAACATGATTGAGTTTTGCTGAGAAATAAGAGACTTGTATGTAGTATAACAGGGTTGCCACACATCAGGGAAAAGTCAGGGAAATCGATATTTTTTCAAGGTCAAGGAGTTGTCAGGAAATTTTGAGAACTGTCAGGGACATTTAAAAATATAGGCAAATGTCAGGGAATTTTAAAAAACAAACTGAGATTCAAGGGCATTAATTTTAACCCTTTCAAATTGGGAGAGGCATGCACTTTTATTTGCAAGCAGGGTAATTCCAGATCAGATAGCTCCTAGAGGAATCCTCTGATCAGGGTCTGCACTCCATAAATACGCCTTTCTACACCTCTGTAATAGCCATTTCTTGAAACCATTGTGATAAATAGAGCATTGCTCCTATAAGAGCAAATGCTCTATTTATCAAAATTGTTTCAAACTACAAAATTCTGAAATTTTCCTTTTCTCTAGTTAATGCTCCTTTTCGGTAGATTTATTCAAAGAGGTTGGATCTAAAAATAGCCTATGAGGGAATGCTGAGTTAAACAAAGATTGGCTAATCCATTTATCATAAATAAGGATAGAAAGGGTTAAACTTCCTAAAAGATATTAAATAAAATATGTCCAAATGTCAAATATGTACAAATGTCACAATGTAACATTCAGGGAAATTTGAAATTATGTCAGGGAATTTATGCCACAGAATTTTGTTTCCTCATGAGCAAATGCTCTGTTTATCGCAATGGTTTCAATGCTATGTAATTCTAAAATTGTCCTTTTCTCTAGTTTATGCTCCTTTTTATTATGCCCCTGCCTTTAGGCGACGGTGGCATTAAGTTTTACCCTTGTCAGTCCGTATGTATGTACGTACGTCCAAAATTTTCGTCAAGGATTTCTTGGCTTGTGTAAGGTGGAATGATTTGGTATTTTGTCTGAATGTCTCCCCTTTTCAGGTCTGTCATTCATCTACTTCTTGTTTGCCGACACTTTGATTGAATTTTGGTGATTGTTTAATGACAAAAAAATTCGTGAAAGATTTCTTCGCTTGTGTAAGCTGTAATGATTTGATAATTGGTCTGAAGCATAATCATAGTGAGTTGTACCTTGTCTCCCCTTTTCAGGTCTGTCATTCATCTACTTCCTATTTGCCGGCGGGGGCATCCGTGTCCCATGGACACATTTTCTTTTATTGTTAGATATATTCAAAGAGGTTGGATCTAAAATAGCTAATGAGGGAATGGGTTAAGCAGTCTTAAAAAGATGTCCGTAAAAACCAGGTGGGAAAATAATGTTAGTCATGACTTCTTATGGCATTACTATCACTAGATTATCATGTGTTTGAAAACTTGGGTGTTCCATATTTAGATGAGCACTTGCATTTGTCAGCATTTACTGCATGGAATCCTGGATTGAAGGTTGTCAAAAGTGTGTTCCTTTGAACAAGTATTGAACAATGTGAATCGCTATTCATAGCTCGTACAAGTACACGTCATATAGTCATTAATGCAATAACTTTGGATACATTTGATTGATTCTTTGTTGAAGGAGAGATGGTGATGACTAGTGTCCTTTGTTCCTTATGCCTGGCCATGGTAATTGTTCCTGTTAATCAACATTAGATATAGTCCTTGATAATTGGTTCTGTTAATCAACATAGGGTAGACATGAAGTCTAACTAATATAACTCAAAAGAAGTTTACTTCTATGGTTTTTTAAAACAGGAAATAGGACAAAGTTACGTAGAAAGCTCCTAATATTAACCCTTTCCTAAATAAATACGCCTTTCTATGCCTCTGTCATAAACACTTCTTGAAACCATTGTGATAAATAGAGCATTTGCTTCTATAGGAGCAAATGCTCTATTTATCACAGTGGTTTCAAACTACAAAATTCTAAAATATTACTTTCCTCTAGTAAATGCTCCTTTTGGGTAGAGTCATTCAAAGAGGTTGGGTCTAAAAATAGCCTATGGAGGAAAGGGTTAAGCAACCACCTGTTCTTAGAGACTCTCATTTTAATAAATTAGGTGGTTGTATTAGCATGAGTACTTTAGGTCAAAGGTATGTTAGTCTCTTACTATCTACCTCTTCCAGAAAACTGCCGTCCATGAAAATAGTAACTTGGTTTAGTATTTGCTTTCCAAGCTAATATCTGTGGGTTCCATCATATTCAGAACCTACCTATGACTTCAAAAATACCCCCAAAATACCCTATGTACTGCAGGACCTTTTTTGCCATAATGTAATTTTCGCTTTTTAGTGGATGCATCAGATTTGCTAAAATGAATGTGGTGAATATTTCTTTTCCTTTTGAAATTTTGATTTACCCATATCCACTATCATTCACTTTAAATTGACATTTCTGACATCAATCCATCTTCTCTCGCCATATTGTGTTTGTTTGTTTACTAATTAACCATAGTGTTGCGTGAACAACGGAACAGAATATGTTCCTGTCAAATAATTGAGTTTTTCTCTCAAGTACTTTCACAGCTTGAAATAATTGATACTCATAAAGATGCTCTGTGGAATTACTGCCCAAATATCTCCTTCCTGTAAACACCTTTTTCACGCATTTGCAGACAGAGTAGACCCAGATCAGTTTGATCCTGTAAGAGCTGTCTGATCAGGGTCTGCTCTGTTTGCTAATGGAATTTGATAGCCCTTTTTCTTTTGTCACTGTAATGGATATAATGTTCACCTTAATATTCCATTATACAGTAAAACCTCCCTATACTGACCACTTAATTACATCAAGTATTTTGTGTTAAAGGCAGGTGGATGCTTAAAGCAAGGTGAAAGTAAAACAGAACGCTCCAATAGGAGCGTTCTGTTTCACTTTCACCTTGCTTTAAGCAACCACCTGCCCTAAATACCAACTTATTAACACACTTTAGTGGCCGTTATAGAGAGGTTTTACTGTAACTATAATATAATTATTGTCCATGAATATTTAGTAAGTATTGAAATTCACTGCTGATCAAATTCACAGTTTACCTCCTGTATATTAATTACAGCCTATCATAATTTGCAAAGGGCTGCTGTGTATATTCTTGGTAAATACATAGATGATGATCTGAATAGTAACAGAAGGAATTTCATTTTCTCTGGTAATCAACTGTTTAATTGTTTCAATGTGGTTTAACCCGTACAAGAGTCACTAATGTCCTTTGCAAACAGTGTAGACCCAGATGAGAAAGCTCCTATAGGAGCCCTCTCATCAGTGTCTGCACTGTTTGTCATGTTACACTTTTCTTTAGAAAAATCCCTAAATATTCACAATAAGCTTGACCTGTTTGAATTTGGAATAGTCAGCGTTGTAAGAGATAAACTATTTCACTACCATGATTAAATATTCTTCTTTATAATTTATCAGAATTATTTGCCTTAATTTGACACACATCATTAAGTTTACTAACACTAAAAACAAAACTAGGCAGAGAACACCTACCCCTTACTGAGGAATGTAAAGCTTTCTTTTGCAAAGGACCAGGGACGCTAACCTTCTGCTGAGGGATGTAAATCTTTTTTTACCAAAGGACACTAAATTCTTACTGAGGGATGGAAACTTTCCTTAATACCCCCGTCACACTAGGCCACGTTCCCACTACGTCCTCAAAAATATGCCAGGACGCAGTACGAACGTGTACAACGTAGCGAGGACGCAGCAGACACAGCTTTGCGCGTGGTATGGTCTTCATGGATGTGAAGGACGTGGGTTAACTTTGAACATGTTCAGAACTTACATGGCGAGGACATGGTCAAATCGGGACGTGGTAAGAACTTGGTAAGGTCGTAGTAATGACGTAGCTAAAACCTAGTAAGAACCTCATTGACGCAATACACGCGTAGTGCAGACGTGGACGAGTGTGTGACGTTCGCATCACATTGTCTCTAGGTTGTCACTACGTTCTTGCTACGTACATCGGGTTCTCATTACGACCCTTCCATGCTAGTGTTGCGATAATGATACGTCCCTACTACGTTTCAAAAGACCGCATTAGGTTCTTAGTACGTTCTACCGGTGCTTATCACGTCTAAGGTACGTTTGCAGCAGGCTCTAGCCACGACCATGCCATGTTCTGGTGGTCGAGTATAAAAACGGATTCATTTCCCTTTCACTTCCATTTCAATACAGAATGGACAACCAAGAACTTTTCCAGCATGTTGCTGTATTGGCTGGACAACAGGCTCTTCTCGATGGACAGGTCGCACTATTGCTTGTGAGAAGGAGAAGATGGAGAAGAAATAGAAGATATAAAATACTCTACTTTTGCTCAGAAGAAAGTCGCAGAATGAATGGTCAGATCGAGCCGAATCTAAGAATTTTATATGCAGACATAGAACGCGGTGAGAACGTGATGAGTGCATGGTAAGAACGCAGTGCTATCTTGGCGGTCGTAGTAGGGACCTAGTACAAGCGTAGTTAAAGCATAGCAAGAACGTGTTGGACGTGGTACCCGCCTGAATACATGCGTAGTAAGAACATAGTGGGAACGTGTTGGACGCAGTAAGAACCTAGCGCAAACGTGGTATGAGCGTAGCAGGAACTTGAGAAATGTATTTTTTACAATTTTTACCCCGTCCTCGCTACGTCCTACGACATTTGCAGGACGCAGCGCGGTCTTCATGGACGTGGTCAAAGTGTGACGGAGGCTTTAGCAAAATACACTAACCTCTAAGGCAGAAGGCAACTACAACTTACTGACCTTGTACACCTACACCTTACTGACCTAAGGCAGAGGGCACCTAGCTACACCTTATTTACCTTTCTAAGACAGAGGGCACTTACACCTTACTGACCTAAGACAGATGGCACCTATGCCTTACTGACCTTTCTGTGGTAGAGGGCACCTACATCTTACTGACCTTTCTAAGACAGACGGAACCTGCAGCTTACTGAACTTTCTAAGACAGAGGGCGCCTACACCTTACTGACCTTTCTAAGGCATATAATACCTACACCTTACTGATTTTTTTAAGGCAGAGGGCACCTAGCTACATCTTATTGACCTTTCTAAGACAGAGGACACCTACACGTTACTGGCTTAAGGCAGAGGGCACCTATGCCTTACTGACCTTTCTAAGGTAGAGGACCCCTACACCTTACTGACTTTTCTAAAGCAGAGGGCACCTATGCTTTTAACTGACCTTTCTAAGACAGAGGGCACCTAGCTACACTTTATTGATCTTTCTAAGACAGAGCTACACCTTAGTGACCTTTGTAAGATAGAGGACACATCTACACCTAACTGGCCTACGGCAGAGGACACCTAGCTACAACTTATTGACCTTTCTAAGTCCGAGGGCACCTATACCTTACTAGTCTAAGGCAGAGAGCACATAGCTACACCTGACTGAGATTCTAAGGCAGAGATACACCTTACTGACCTTTGCATTAGACAGCTGACACCTTCACCTTACTGGCCTAAGGCAGAGGGCACCTATGCCTTACTGACCTTTCTAAGGTAGAGGGCTCTTACACCTTTATGACCCTTCTAAGGCAGAGGACACCTACACCTTGCTGGCCTAAGGCAGAGAACACCTTTGTCTGACTGACCTTTCTAAGGCTGAGGGCACCCACACCTTATTGGAGAATGTACACTTTTATAAAGTAGAGGTGTACTGGCCTTTCTAAGGCAGAGGACAGTATGTGTTGTAAATGTGTTGTAAATCTTTCTCATGGAAATAATCCTGTTTAGTAGTGCAAATCATGTAAAGCTTTATAGACAATCTTTCATCAAACACAGGCATCTACCAGTGCTTCTTATTATTCCATGCATAAAACCTCTCTAAACCAGAATTCTAGTTGAGAAGACTTTAGATACTTTTATGCAGGTGGCTGCTTAATGCAGGGTGAAAGTCTTGCAGAAAACTCCTAGAGGAACTTTCTGCAAGACATTCACCCTGCATTAAGCTGCCACCTGTCTCCAAGACCGATATTCATACTATTTTTTATGTCCGGTTCAGAGGGGTTTTACTGTATATTTCATTCTGAAGTAAATGAAGGCAAACTCTGGCTTTATGGCCATGACAGAGAGTGTGACTGTAGCGGTAATTTGCTCATCATTGTGTATGCAAAGATTTTATTGTAGTTCTGGCACCCTGATTGCCAATTAAACAATTTATAGGGTGCTAACAATGGGGGAAGACACAGGGACACAATTTATATGCAAATCTGACAGCAGAGTCACCATCGATTGGTCAAATTAGTGGGGAAGGGCCAGAACATGTGAGGCAATTGCTGAATTAGATATTGATCGCTGCTAACAGTGGACACTGCTCTAGGGTCTTTTTATATTCTTTGCAGGGAGGTGACTGTCTGTCCAGAAGTTAGTGTTGAAAATCACTATGTTTGCTCATTTATCATATTTCTGCATGCAGTCCAGGACAGTAGTGGTAAGAAGCTAGTTTGGTGGATATTAATTAATAATTTGGGTAAATGTATGACCATGGCTCAAACTGGACACAAGTTGTTACTTTACTGTAGGCAGCTGCCTGAAGGTCATTTCCAAGAGGAAGACGTGACCAGAATGGAAGAATTAACTCAGTGCACGCTAATTGTTATCCATTTTGTCTAGTTTTATATCTTAACCCTTTACTTCCTCTAAACGCCTTTTCACACCTTCACAAACAGAGTTGACCCAGATTTTATGGCTGCTTTGACCTTTTCCCTCATATAAACGTGTTTTCACGCATTTGCAAACAGAGAAGACCCAGATCAGACGGCTCCTGTAGGAGCCGTCTGATTAGGGTCTGCTCTGTTTGCTTATGAGATAATAAAGATATGATTCTACAGTTTTTGTCATTGCAAAAATTTCCTGTATCTATATGCGGTTATAAAAGATAATCTAATCATTATTCATTATCTCATTATTTCTTCCGTGAATATTCATAGAGTGAAGGGTTAAAAACTGTATGGTATTCCATTGATCTTGCTGAAAAAAAATGTATCTTCTGAAAATGATCTTTTGTAGTTTTTTCCTGATTTCAGATTTGTTAAAGCTTTTCAGAAATTGACCAATTGTCAAGCAGCTTGGATCTTTATGTTTCAATAAGGTGTCTCATTTGGATCCAACCTGTTTACAAATGCAAGAGTCAGGTCGGTCTGTGTACAATATCAATGCTGTACTTTGAGTATTGAACTTAAGAGTCCTGAGGCCAGACTGACTTAAGTAAATAGTACAATTAGGAGCAGTTTGATCAGGTTCTGTAATAGCTAAGTCACATCTTAACCCTTTCCCTGTTCTATATTTATTCCAAATTCCAATACCAACTGTATTTTCATTCACAAAATTGTCTGATCTGGGTCTTCTCTGTTTGCAAATGCGTTAAGATGTGTATAAATAAAGATCAGAGGGCTCCTCTAGGAGCCCTTTAATCTGGGTCTACACTCTGTGCAAATGTCTGTGTATGCATGTCGCACATTCAAAGGGATAAAGTATCATCTTTGAAGATACTAGACCTGATGACACTATCAAAAAAGCTCGGAAATCTTTGTCACTGATAACAAAAATGTTGTTTTGTGCTTCCACTAATGGATTTTCCTTACATGAACACCAAACTTGAACAAGTAAATTAAATGGACCATTAGCCTATCTTATATCAGAATATTCAATTGTCAATTTTGTAAGTCTAGGCTAACAGTGGTTGACAGCTCTATTCATTTGGGACTTTCTGATTCTGTGTGCCCCAACTGGTAAAACAATTTCGAGACTTTTTATAGAAAAATAGTTTGTCTCATCAAAACTGTAAATGATGCATGGTTTTTGCAGATTGTTTTTTTTTTCTTCCGTTTTTTTGTTCATTGTCTTGCTTCAGGTGTTAATGTGGGAATGTTGTAACTGGCTGGGTGCGGTGCAGGGAAACTTGTCAACCTCTGACTAACTACCGGTCTGGTTTAGATACAAGAAAACCCCTCTAAACTGGAATTGTAGTAAAGAAGAATTTAGATACTTTTAAGCAGGTGGCTGCCTAATGCAAAGTGAAAGTCATGCAGAAAACTCCTAGAGGAGCTTTCTGCATGACTTTCATCTTGCATTAAGCTGCCCCCTGTCTCCAAGACTGATATTTATACTGAATTTAACGTCCGTTTTAGAGGGTTTTTACTGTACTTGCTGTACAGGTTTTTGTATGTGTATTGTAGAAAATATGAAGACTATGTCGCCCTTAACCCTTTACTCCAAAGAGAGTAGATGCAAATCACACAGCTCCTGTGGGAGTTGTCTGATCAGGGTCTGCTCTGTTTACTTATACAATACTGTATATCTGATTTTACAGTTTTTGTCATGGCAACAAAGCCCTGTTTTCATGTCTGCACTGTTCAAAATGAAAATTAGATGCAAATGCATAAACATTTTAATTCAATGTTTGGCTTAGACAAAATTGTAAGATCAGATCTATATAATTCCATAAGTAAACAGAGCAGACCCTGATCAGACATATCCTCCAGGACCTTCATGATCTGGGTTTATACTGTTTGCAAAGGCATTAAAATGTAGAATATTCATCAACTTAAATCTTAGATGGTAAAACTTTAAAAGGGAACTGTTGACTTTTACAAAACTGTAAAATCAATTCTGTATTGTTTCATAAGCAAACAGAGCAGACCCTGATCAGGTGGCTCTTCTAGGAGTCTTCCCATCTGAGTCTAGTCTGTTTGCAAAGGCGTAGAAAGGTGTATTTTTGGAGTAAAGGCTTAAATTTAACTTCCAGGATAAGGCATAGCTAATAGTATTGTATTACTTTCACAAATTAGCTAGTTGATGGGGGAAAATGAAATTTCATAAATATAACAATGTCATAACATGAGGAAATCAAAACTATTTTCCATGATACTGTTGATGTCGGTATTTAGAATGTTTACTTATAGAACATATTAATTTCCCTTTATTAGTTCATTCACATTTCCCTTTATTTGTTCAGTTTTGACAGTCAAAATTAACCCTTTGAATGCAAAACGCACATGCACTGACATTTGCAAACAGTGTAGACCAAGATCAGTGGGCTCCTTGAGGGTATTGGAACACTGAAAGGGTTAATGAAAGGGTTTAACCCTTTCCTCCATGAATACCTCTTTCTACGCCTCTATAAACTTCTTGAAACCATTGTGGTAAATAGAGCATTTGCTCCTATTTATCACAATGGTTTCAAACTACAAACTTCTAAAAGTTTCATTTCCTCTAGTTAATGCTCCTTTTTGGTAGATTTATTCAAAGAGGTTGGATCTAAAAATAGCCTAAGGGGGATATTGTTAATGGCACACCCAGTTGTTATATTTGCTACTATATGACTATGTATACAGTAGAATTTGTCTTAAATTGTCATCGAAAAGAGGTCTGTTTGAGTGAGTAAGGCAGATGGTAGCTTAATGCAGGCGAAAAGTAATACAGAAAGCTCCTATAGGCTCTTTCTGCATTACGTTTGTCCTGCATTTAGCTACCACCTTATAATCATGTTGAGATAGGACTTGTAAAGATGCAGGACAATTCAAAATTAAAAAAACAACGTTTAAAGCCAGTCCTTCAAGATATATAAATATATTTTTTTAAAATGAATACGGAAATATTCAGAAACATGACATCATTCCAGAGTTACATGTGTACCTCTTAAATTGTTATATATTTTAGCAATCCAAGTTTTACTAATCTTGTTAGAAAAAACCATGCCAATAATGTAGATTCAAATTACTGTGTATGTTTTCATCTGGAGTCAGATTGGGCTTTGAAAAGAACGTGGGTGTTTTTGTCTACTTTATGAATTGATTCAGACCACATTTTGTTATACCAACAATACTGGAGGTGTTGTCTGAAAAAATATTGATGCCTGGCCGTAACAAGAGCTGACAGGCATATCCCCTTTCCTTCATATAAATATGTTTTCATGCATTTGCAAACAGATTAGACCCAGATCAGAGTCTGCTCTGTGTGCTAAGGGAATTTGAAATCTGTTCCTCTACTTTCTAAAATGGCTATGATGTTCCACCTTTCATGTTTCGATATAACTACTTTGTCCTTGAATATTCATTAGGTATTGAAATTTGGAATAAACATAGAACAGGGAAAGTGTTAAACCATTTTAATGCTGAAATTTTAAAGTGGTATGGTCCATCCTGGTAAATGGTAGAGTTTATTCAATATTAAACAATTACACCTGCTGGGGGATTTGGAGTAACCAACTGCGTAGACCCTGATCAAGAGGTTTCTCCAGGAGCCCTCTGATCTGGGTCTACACTGTTTGTAACTGCTAGGCAATGTTTCTCCAGCATACATATGGTTAAGTGCTAATTCATGTTTTTGCCATAATTTTCCTCTTAATTAAAGTTGCTGTAACTCAGCCTTTGGCTAATCGGCAATGAAACAATGGGTTTCATGTATACAATCTCGACTCGTTTTCTACATGAATAACAATGAGCTGTTGTATATGTGGGTATGGGTTGGGAATGGAGCGAAACCTAGTAACTGGAGAGCATTGTTGTTAGAATTTACTTCTAATTTTCTGATAAAGTTCCCTTGATAAAGCGGTGGTGTTTGATAAAGCCGGTAATGGATTTTGTGTGCTGTATATACCAACTACGATGCCAGATTACCTTATGAATATGTGATGATGGTCTCTGCTGACACTTTTTAACCAGGCGAGACGCCAAGTCTTTTCATTTTTACGTCTCATAAGGATCCAAACTTTTGATGGTCTGATCGTCACTTTTTAAAAACAAAGCAGAGGACACATTTTGACATTATTAATCCTTTACTCCATGAATATTCATGTAAGGAATAATGACATTGTGAATATTAATTAGATTAATGGAAACAGGAATTTTTGGGCATGACAGAAACTTTACAACCATATCTATATTATATCATAAGCAAACAGAGCAGACCCTGATTAGACGGCTCTTACAGGATCTGTCTGATCTGGGTCTGCTCAGTTTGCAAAGGAATAGAAAGGCTTATTTATTGAGTAAAGGGTTAACCTTTTTGAATGCAAGAAAACTAATGTACTGGCTTGCATTTGTAGTAGGCTTATATCGGAGGAGCCCTCTGATCTGGGTCTGCAATATTTGCCATGACATATATGCTGAATGATGCTAGAACGTTAAACATGGATGGACGATGCCACTTTAACCCTTTCCTCCATAGGCTATTTTTAGACCCAACCTCTTTGAATAAATCTACCAAAAAGGAGCATTTACTACAGAAAAGGAAATGTGTAGTATTGAAACCAATGTGATAAATAAAGCATTTGCTCAATTTATCACAATGGTTTCAAGAAGTGACTATTACAGAGGCTTAGAAAGGCCTATTTATGGAGGAAAGGGTTAACCCATTCCCTCATAGGCTATTTTTAGATCCAACCTCTTTGAATAAATCTACCGAAAAGGAGCATTTACTAGAGAAAAGGAAAGTTTTAGCATTTTGTAGTTTTGAAACCATTGTGATAAATAGAGCATTTGGTTTCAAGAAGTGACTATTACAGAGGCATATAGAAAGGCATATTTATGGAGGAAAGGGTTAAATATGCGACATTCAAAGGGTTTACCCTTTTAGTAATGGGAAACAACTCGTGTCCATTGCAAACAGCATAGACCCAGATGAGAGAGTTCCTAAAGGAGTCCTTTCATCAGGGTCTGCACTATTTATCATGTTACACTTTTCTTCAAAAAAATCCCTGAAAATTCCTGACCTGTTAGAATTTGGAAAATCAGCATTGAAAGGGTTAACCCTTTCCTTCATATAAACGTGTTTTCGCGCATTTGCAAACTGAGTAGACCCAGATCAGACGGCTCTTATAAGAGCCATCTGATCAGGGTCTACTCCGTTTGCTAGTGGATTTTGATAGATCTGTTTCTTTACTTTCTTAAATGGCTACAATGTTCCATCTTCCATATTTCGTTATAACTAGTTTGTCTATGAATATTCAGTAGGTACTGAAATTTGGAATAAACATAGAACAGGGAAAGGGTTAATGGTTGGAAAATTAACTATGATATAGGATGCAGGTGGTTGATGGGATTTTGAAAGAGGTATCCCTAGGCAAATTAAAAGAAAATATATATTGAGGTACAAAGTTATTTGGTATTGGGTAAATACAGTTGAACTTCCATATCTCGAATTCGGATAACTCGAACTTCCTTCGGGATAACTCGAACTAAATGGTCGGTCCTTCCAAAATTTACAATACAGAATTGTTCTAAAATGTATTTCTACCCATACCTAGAAACATATGTGATAGCTTATTGCTGGAGCTTTCAGCATTTCTTTAGATGTGTATTAAGTTGTGAACTTGAGCAATTGTTCAACTAGAACTCGGATGACTCAAACTTATGTTATCTCGAACTAATTTGTGTAGTCCATTGAAGTTGGCGATATCAAAGTTCAACTGTAGTGCAATAATAGCTAGTTCACATCTTAACCCTTTCTATGCCTTTGCAAAAAGAATAGACCCAGATCAGATGGCTTTCAAAATGGCTTATTAGCACATGAAATATTAAAATCTTGTCATCACAGGAACTGGACAATCTGATTTGTATTATTCAATCAACAGCTAGAGCAGACCTGATCAGGGGCTCCTATATATAGGCGAAGGCATAGAAAAGCGTATTTATGGAGTAAAGGGTTAACAAAACAGAACATAACATATAAATTTATGATAACATAATAGTGACTTTGGGAATATTTTACCTGTAACCAAGGGAATATTTTACCATGGCAGAAATTGTAGGATCATATTTCTATATTATCACTTCATAGGTAAACGGAGCAGACCCTGATCAGACAGTTCCCACAGAAGTGGTCCGATTTGGGTCTACACTATTTACAAAGGCATTTATTTGAAGTAAATGTTTAAATATGACATAACCAGGATTTGGACTCGTTTCCTATCCCTTTTCCTGTTCTATGTTTATTCCAAAGTTCAATACCTACTGAATATTCATGGACAAAATAATTATAAAGAAATATGGAAGGTTGATGGAACATTGTAGCCATTTTAGAAACTAAAGCAACAGATCTATCAAATTTCATTAGCAAAAACAATGCAGACCCTGATCAGGTGGCTCCAAAGGAGGCGCCTGATCTTGGTCTACTCTGTTTGCAGGTGTGTGAAAACGGGTTTATATGAAGGAAAGGATCCTTTCTAACAAGTCAATTTGTAAGTATGTCACTTCATTGTATATGTACCGGTATTTAGACCTACATGTTGACTGGATACTGTTGTTGGGCCTTTGCGAGGGTATATACAGATTTGTTTGTAACCAAATGCCAATTATACCTAGCTCTCTTGTTAAAGGGGCGTAGCCCGTGCATTGTTCTTCTCAGCTTCAACCAATATACAGCAACACCCACTTTCAGTCTTGCATTATGCCTGCAGCAACATGTACACACCAGTCAAAGTATCCGGTTTTGACCAAGATTGAGCATTTTGCTGTACTGGACCACTACCACACTCTGATTACAAGCGGATTCAAAAGAGGACAGAACTGTTTAAACTAGCTTAGCCATGTATGTGTATTGGGGGGCTAGCTTGACAGTTGTGCATGCTAAAGGTTCACCATTGAAAAATCATGAAAATTTCGTTTCTGCCTCATTCAGTTCAGTTACGGTGGAAGGTTAATGTACTTGATGTGATGGAGACAATGGGGAGGGAGGTTGGCTACAGTGTTAGTTGACTGCGTGGTTAGACCGGGACTATCAGTGTTGAGAGAGACAGGACTATCGGAGATCTGGCTGAGGTTATTACTGTCAGAATTTACATATTTGTGGTAAAATTGATTTAAACTGACTCAAATTGCCACATTGGAAAAGGTTAGGGGCAGTTGTTTATGTGCACAGATTGATGTTAATGTTATACTGTAGTGGTGGAGGGGTTTATAGCTGGTACTGAGCTGAATTGATTTTTGACGTTTTAACAGCATAAATGAAAAAAATTAAATTCTTGTGTGAATACAGAGTGTAGACAGAGGTACTGAGTCGAAGAATCATTTTCCGTATTTTTTCTTCTGTAACAAAGGCATTGTCTCGTTTTGGCTGAATTTAGTGAATAGATTGGCTCTGTACAAACAACAGGACTTGTAAATTTGACAGTAGTCTAAAACCGGTGCTGTAAACCCGTCTAATGGCAGTTTTTGTCCTTTGGTATCCTTTTGAAGGTAAGACCTATTGAATTTTATCTACAATACTTTTAAGGCTTTGGTGTTCTCATAAAAATAGTGATGAATTAGTCGGTGGAGTTTTATGTGGGTAACTTTGTGTCTGTTATCGAGGGAGTCTAAAATAATGGTCAGGTATAAAATATTCAACATATCATTGGAGCTGTGTGAGTGTGTTTTTCACAAATATGTTACAGTAGGACTTTTGCTGTTGTATGAAAATGTTATCTCTAACAGGAACCTTTTAACCCTTTCCTGTTCTATCAAATTCCATTAGCAAACAGAGCAGACCCTGATCAGATGACTCCTACATATAGGAGTCATCTGATCTGGGTCTACTCTGTTCGCAAATGCATGAAAAGGTGTTTATATGAAAGAAAGGGTCAACCCTTTCCCTGTTGAAAACTCATGAAAGAAGTAATGAACATTTTTTCACTGAATTTTTATAATGCTACATGAACACAGGATTTTTAGTACAACAAACCTTTAAACGGGACTGAAAATTTTGATAAAATATCGCTCTTGGAGACAGGTGGCAGCTTAATGCAAGATGAAAGTCATGCAGAAAGCTCGTCCAGGGGCTTTCTGCATGACTTTCACCCTGCATTAAGCAGCCATCTACCTGAAAGTATCTAAATTATTCTCTACTAGAATTCCGGTTTAGAGGAGTTTTACTGTATTTGTAGAAACTTGAGTCAGATCTATTATATTTTCATAAGCAAACGGAGCAGACCCTGATCAGGGGGCTGCTACGGGAGTAATCTGATCTGGGTCTACTCTATTTACAAAGATGTGAAAAGGCATTAATATATAATAATAGGGAAATGGTTAATTGTTGGCTATAAAATTTTCATTTGATAAACTGATCGTTTATTTGGTACAGTAGAACCCTTCTAATACGACCACTTGATGAATAAACATAGGTGTCCTTATAAGCAGGTGGTTGCTTAATGCGGGGCAAAAGTAATGCAGAAAGCTCCTAGGAGCTTTCTGCATTATTTTCGTCCTGCATTAAGCTACCACCTGCATTTAGCACCCAGAGTTTTACTTCTTTTAGGTGGTCACATTAGCATGGTTTTACTGTATTTCAAAGAAGACTTTTTCCTGTGTCACCACATGACACTTAAGTAGACCTTTGCTTCATAAATAGTAACTGTGCACCTCATCAGGATCCAAGCTCTTTGTGACTTAGACAATCACTTCCTAAATGCATTAACCCATTTCCTCATATTAGGCCTTTTGATGCCTCTGTTAAAGTCACTTTTTGAAACCATTGTGATAGATAGAGCATTTTGCTCCATAGAAAATTACACATGTAAAAATTTCATTTTCTCTAGCAAAATTTAATGCTCCTTTTTGGTAGGTTTTATTCGAAGAAGTTGGGTCTAAAAATAGCCATGAGGTAACAGGTTAAGGAATCAGAGGTAAGTCAAAAATACAGCATATCAGTTTGAGCAGACAATAGTGTTTTGGCAGGATAAAGGTAAAAAAATAAAACATAACTGGTTAAATTTTTCAAAGTGTTGTTAGAATTTTTTATAAAGGATATCTTGGAAGGATGTGTATAGGAGGCTATCAAATACAGGAGGAAACTGGAGTGGCTGGAGTAGGGACCAGCAAACACTATTTCACTTCACCTGTTGACATGACATTGTTTCAGCCCTGAAGTTTCAGAGTGGAATAGCCCATCAGTGTTTAAATATAGAATCCACTTGGTATGAAAGGCTTAAGCATGTTAGAGGATTTTGAATGACAAACAGTGCAGACCCTGATCAGATGGCTCCTCTAGGAGCCCTCTGATCTGGGTATACACTGTTAGCAAGTGACAATGTATTTTTTTCTGCATTCAAAGTTCTAATCGCCCGAAGCATACATACACCCAATCTCCCCTCTCTACTGGTTTGTATATCTGAATGATTCAATTTGGCACTGTTTTGATACCTTTGGCTAGATTAATATAGAAGTAAACCAGAGGTCCAGATAAGATGTGTAAATTAAATTTATTTCAAAAGTAACTTCTTATTTCGCCACGAAACCCTATGTTGTGACCATTCTTTAGAATCGTCTTTTCGAGACAATTTGAAAGAGTGGTCACAACATAGGGTTTGGTGGAGAAATGACAATTTCAGTATTTGAATATGCACCTTTATCTGTTGCTCTGAGTAAATAGTGTAGACCCTGACCATACGACTGTTTTAGGAGCTGCTTGATTTGACTCTGCACTATTTGCCTACGTTTGTCTGTTGGAGTACCTTGGATTGATTTACATTTGTCTGTCGGAGTACTTTGGGTTAATTAGAGTACACAGGTAAATATTTCATTTTTATTCGCAATACAATATTGTACTATACGATAGTAGCTAGGTTTTTTCTACTTTACAGCATTTGGAGTTTTTATAGTGAATACTCTTGAGGATATTTTTGTGAAGTAAAACTGTCAAGATAGTGTTATTTTTATGTCTGTATCCTGTTTCCTACTGATCATCAAATTGTTTCACCCGGGAACTAATGTTGCTAGGCGTCCCATCTCAATTTAATATTTCAGGATGTGAAACAATGTGCCATGATTACCCTAGGTATTTCATCAAACTGGCAAACAATGCAGACCCAGATTGGAGTAGTTTGACCCTTCCCTTCAAATAAACACCTCTTCATGTGTTTGCAAACAGTGTAGACAAAGAACTGTCTGATCAGGAATTGCTCTGTTTATGAATACCCAGGAGCCCTCTGATCTCAGTCTACTCTGTTTGCAAACAACATAGAAAGGCGTATTAATGGAGTAAAGGGTAAATACGCCTTTCTACGCCTCTGTAATAACCACTTCTTGAAACCACTGTGATAAATAGAGCATTTGCTCCTATAGGAGCAAATGCTCTATTTATCACAATGGTTTCAAACCACACAATTCTTAAATTTTACTCTTCTCTGGTAAATGCTCCTTTTGGGTAGATTTATTCGAAGAGGTTGGGTCTAAAAATAGCCTATGGAGGAATGGGTTAAGAGAGATTGTAGATTTTTTTTCTTCTAAAAGTAAGCAGTTGTCATTTTTTATGGTTGGCAAAGAACATACAGTTAATTGTTAGGATATAAAGTTTGCCCTGTCGGTCACTAGGGATGATTTGCAAATAGATTTCTATAGTATAAATAGTCAGTGGGTTGTGAAGGATTTTTCTCTCAAAGTAAATACAATTTTAGTACAGTTTTATATCTCTGTATAATAAATAGAGACTTGAGAAGTCATCTTGGAAATGTGAAGGTCTAACACCATGGTAACCGGAGACTTGTGTCTGGAATAATTCACGGAACTATGGACATGCTATATTCAGACAGAGCTTTATCATGTAACTTGATTCTGTAACCCTTTAACTCATTACCTCATAGGCTATTTTTAGACCCAACCGCTTTGAATAAATCTACCAAAAAGGAGCATTTACTAGAGAAAAGAAAAATGTTAGAATTGTGTAGTATTAGAACCATTGTGATAGAGCATTTGCTCGTATGGAGCAAATGCTCTATTTATCACAATGGTTTCAAGAAGTGACTATAACAGAGGCATAGAAAAGCGAAGTTATGGAGGAAAGGGTCAACTCATCATATACAGTAAAACCCCTCTAAACCAGATGTTAAATTTAGTATGCTTATCGGTCTCGGAGACAGGTGGCAGTTTAATGCAGGGTGAAAGTCATGCAGAAAGCTCCTAGAGGAGCTTTATGCATGACCTTCGCCCTACATTAAGCAGCTGCCTGCTTTCGCCCTACTTTAAGCAGCTGCCTGCCTAAAAGTATCTAAATTCGTCTCCTCTAGAATTCCGGTTGAGGGAGATTCTACTGTATGCCTTTAAACACCTCTGCAAACAGATAAGACAGCTTCTACTGCAATTGCCTGATCAGGGTCTGCCATGTTTGCTTATGAAACAATATAGATATAATGCTCTTACAGTTTGTGCTCTGGTCAAAACTTCCCTTCAGTCAATTAATATTTATAATCTCGGTTTTTCTTAGAAGAATATTCATTAGGTTTTGTTTATGTACGTAGTAGATCACTTGGCCTATTTAACCAGGTGAGTAATACATGACCATCGTGGCCCTCTTGTGACATTATGCCAATGAAATTTAACCTTTGGTCTAAATTTTATGTCTTTGAACTCATCTCTTTGGACTTCAAAATAGTTTGACTAAGGATTTTAACTCTGCCATGCATATTGGCAGAGTTATATCCCTTAGAACATTAACAGACATACTGGTCTGTTGTTATTATAGCTTTTCATTTTCAAATGCAAATATTAAAAGACTTAAAGTGGAGGCGAAATAACACTAGTCTGACTTTTATGAACTAAAAGGGTAACTTTACCATTACCTCATAGGTAATTTTTAGACCCAACCGCTTTGAACAGATCCACCGAAAAGCAGCATTTACTACACAAAAGTGAAATTTTAGAAATGTATAGTTTAGAAACCATTGTGATAAATAGAGCATTTGCTCCATCGGTTTCAAAAATTGACTTTTACAGAGGCGTCAAAAGGCGTCGGTATTAGGGAATGGGTGCAACGCCATATCAAGCTTATCACAACCAGACTAGCATTAGCAAACAGCTTGGATCCAGATGAGATACCAGATAACTCTGTGTATCGTCAGAATCCAGGTTGTTTGTAACTACTGTATACCAATTATAGCCAGCAAATTAGAAAAGATTAACCCTTTACTCCATAGATATGTCTTTCCTATGCCTTTGCAAACAGAGTAGACCCAGATCAGACGGCTCCTATTGGAGCCGTTTGATCAGAGTCTGTTCTTTTTGCTTGCGATATAATACAGATATAATTCTACAGTTTCTGCCATTAACAAAATTTACTGTGTCAAATGTGCTATTATAACAATTAATCTAATTAATATTCAGCACATCATTATTTCTTACATGAATATTCATGAAGGAAAGGGTTAATTAATCAGGAGAAGACATTGTGGGCAGACGACAAGTTTTGTAGCAGGATAAGGGATTAGGTTGTTAAAAGTCTCTCGAGTTTCAGACTGTATTCTATTTTGAAATATCTTAGGAACCAATTCCCCAATATTATCAGAAGTTCAGTCTTTTGGGACGTTGTATTATAGATTTAGGAAATTTTGTAATGAAACTTGCCTCCAGCCTTCTTTGTAGTGGAAGTATATCCTGTGAAAATTATGAACTAAAATAACCAATTTTCAAGGCAGTGGTTTAGTAATTAATTTTACCACACATACAGTGAAACCTCTCTAAACCGGACGTTAATTTTGGTATAAATATCGGTTTTGGAGACAGGTGGCAGCTTAATGCAGGGTGAAAGTCATGCAGAAAGCTCCTCTAGGAGCTTTCTGCATGACTTTTACCCTGCATTAAGCAGCCACCTGCCTAAAAGTAGCTAAATTCTTCTCTTCCAGAATTCCGGTTTAGAGGGGTTTTACTGTATTCACTGTATCTAGCATGCGGAACCCTCAAGTGTTTTAGGCCGCCTTCTCCTCTTATCAAAATTGAATGCATCAATTTTTAAAAACTCTGATAATTAAGATTTTGATTCCAAAATGACTGTAGCTTAATTAAAGTTCACCGAATTCTGAAGACAGTTATAAATCAATAGAAGTACAAGACAACAGTTTCTGCTCATTACCTCATAGGCTATTTTAGACCCAAACTCTTTGAATAAATCTACCGAAAAGGAGCATTTACTAGAGAAAAGGATATTTTAGAATTGTGTAGTTTTGAAAACAATTGTGATAAATAGAGCATTTACTCCATAGTAGCAAATGCTCTTTTTGTCAAAATGGTTTCGAAAAGTGATGTGCACAGGGGCTTCAAAAGGCAAACGAGGGATTTGGTTAATCTTACTTCAAGCGTCTGAAAAAAAATTGGACAGTTACTGTATTTTCCAGATTAATGATACTACAGGGAATTATTTATTCTGCTGTCAAATGGTCTTTAAATTATGTATTAAAATGTCCCATGAAAACCACATGATTGACAAGCCGTGAAAATAGAGCAGCGTGAAAATAGAGCAGCAGTAAATATTATTGGAAGATTGAGATTTTGAAGAAAAACATAGGCTTTATAGGATTAACCTTTTGCTCCATCAGAGGTCCAGATAAGAATATGCTCGAATTTAAACATTTTCAATAATAGCTCCTGTCTTTCTCCACCAATCCTTAAACTGTGACCACTCGTTAGAATCGTTTCAAAGAGACAATTCTAAAGAGTGGTGACAGTTTGGTGTTGTGGCCACTCTTAGAATCGTCTCTTCAAGACGATTTTAAAGAGTGGTCACAATATAGAGTTTGGTGGAGAAATAAAGAAGTTATTCTTGAAAATGTTTTTATTTACGCATATGTCTGGACCTCAGTCTGTTAATGTCATAAATGTACAAACTGTATGAATATTAATTAGCTGAATACTAATGATGGCATCATGAACAAGGGAAGTGTTACAATGGCAATAACACTGTAGAAATAGACCTGTGTTATTCTTAACCCATTCCCTCATATTGACGACTTTTGACAACTCTGTAAATGTCCCTTTGTGAAACCATTGTGATAAATAGAGCATTTGCTCCTATATGAGCAAATGCTCTATTTATCACAATGGTTTCAAACTACAAAATTCTAAAATTTTCCTTTTCTTTAGTTAATGCTCCTTTTCGGAAGATTGTTGGATCTAAAAATAGCCTATGAGGTAATGGGTTAAGCAGACAGCAGACCCTTAGGAGCTGTCTGATCTGGTCTACTCTGTTTGCAATGGTACCACAAAGTATAAAGTAAAGGGTTAATCCTTTCCCTTATAGACTATTTTAACCACTACCTATTTGAATAAAACTACCGAAAAGGAGCATTTATTAGAGAAAAGGAAAATTTTAGAAATATGTAGTTATGAAACCATTGTGATAAGTAGAGCATTTGCTCCATAGGAGCGAATACTCTATTTATCGCAACGGTTTCAAAAAGTGACTTTTACAGAGGCGTTGAAAGGCGTTTGGTTAAGGAACCAGTGAAAACCCGAATAAAGATTGCCCAAAAAAATGACAGAAGTTTAAGAGTTTTGTTTATCGAAAACGAGTCATCACTGATACACTTGTATCAAAAATTGTATATTTGTCTTGATTTTAATAGAGATGGCTCCAATGAGTGAGAAAAATTGGTGACTGGAATTTTTTTCCCTTCCTTTATGGATATCGAGGGGGCCATTGAAAGTCATGTCGCCTGGCAAATGATAACAATGGTTGTGGGTGTTAATCAACAGAAAATTATCCCTGCTATGAATTTGTCAATATTGATGCAGTTTAAAATAATTACCCAAGTACAGAAAAAGCCCCAGGAATTGATCACGTGCTGGCCATACCATTCTAGCTGCAACAGGTTGGCTTTGTGCTTGCAGTCTCTGAATTCTTCTCTGGAACTTTAGCTGCAGTTTTCAGAACCTACTGTTTTTCGGTTGTTTGGTTCCATTGATTTTTATACATTTTTCACTGCTTTTAATCAACAAGTGCATGACTTTTATGAAATTTGAGCGGTTAGCAGCTAATTAGTTAACATGCGATCTGGATCAAAGCTATTCTGACAGTCATGATCGATTTGCCATAAGCGTCTTCAAGGCTTGAGCCAATCCACTTCAGTTCCCAGCGGTGTGCCGCTAAAAATCAATGTGTTTATAATAATTAAATCCTTATCAGTAAAGGCTTTTATTTGATTGCTGCAAACAGCAGTCATTCAATTAAAAAATCAATGTCCCTTCTCCATCAGGCTGAAGTGGTGTTGGATTATGAAAATCCTGCGGCTTTCTGACGATGAAAATTTATTCCGGAGATGACATGTACAATTTCTGGGAAATGCTGTCTGTCATCTAAGAACAATAATTGCTAGTGAAGCTGAAGCAATATAAATTTCAATGGAATAAAAGGTTTTAACCCATTATTTGGAATAAGGAGGCATTTTTTTGCATTTGCAAACAGAGTAGACCCAGATGAGAAAGCTCCTTTAGGAGCTGTCTGATCCAGGGTCATCTTTGCTACGGAAGATTATAGATGTACTACAGTTTGTGTCGTGATATGAACAATTCCTTTACATCTACCATTAAGGGCTAAATGGTAACCATACTTATATAAGAAAGGTAATGGATGATTAAAAGCTTATTCTTTCAGATAGACATATTTAGATAAAATGCCTTCTAAAAAAATTTCTCTCTCAAATAACCATTGTCTATGTGGGTTTTTTTTTAAATAATTAAATGATTCTGAAATAAAATGCCTTGAAAACACTTCATTTTCAAAAAAAGGATTTTCTGTTTCTGTTGTACTGTATAATCCCACTGTACTGTAAAAAGTGTTGATATTAATATTAACACATGAAAACTACCCATTTACTCCATAAATATGCCTTTCTACACCTTTGCAAACAGAGAAGACCCAGATCAGACGGCTCCTCTAGGAGCCGTCTGATCAGGTTCTACTCTGTTTGCTTATGGAATAATACAGATATGATGGTACAGATTCTACCATTGGCCAAAATTTCCCTTTTTCATGTTCCATTATAAAAGATAACCTGACCAATATTCATGGTGTCATTATTTCTTACATGAATATTAAAGGAGTAAAGGGTTAAATGAACTGTTTTTCTCTGTATCTGTCATGTGTTAACCTATATCCTTTTACTTATTCCCTCATATCAACGCCTTTTGATACATCTGTTAACCCTTTCCCTCATATAAACGTGTTTTCACGCATTTGCAAACAGAGTAGACCCAGATCAGACGGCTCCTAGAGGAGCCGTCTGATCAGGGTCTACTCTGTTTGCTAATAGAATTTGATAGATCTGTTTCTTTGCTTTCTAAAATGTCAAAAATCTACCATCTTCCATATTTCATTATAATTATTTTGCTAATGAATATTCAGTAGGTATTGAAATTTGGCCAATATGCAGAACAGGGAAAGGGTTAAGGTTATGCATTTTTACACCTCTGTAAAGGTCATTTTTTGAAACCATTGTGATGGTGAATGCTCTTCATTAGATTATTTTTCTCAAAAAGATTGGGTCTAAAATTAGCCTTTATCCCTTTCCCTGTTGAATATTTATGCATGGATTTATCACTTCATGAATATTCATTATCTTAATTTTTACATGGTTAGCATTAAATGGGAAGTGTTGGCTCAGACAAACGCGGTATGATCGGATCTACATAATGTCATAAGCAGGAGCCATCTGATCTAGGTCTATTCTGTTTGCATAGGTACGCAAAGGCATTCATATGAGGGAAAGGGTTAAGGGACAGGGTGAGCTCGATGAATATTCATGTGATGAATAATGATCATGAATATTTATAAGCTGATTTTCTATAATGACATTTAAACATTTTTCGGCCATGGTAGAAACTGGAATCGGATCTAAAATTCCATAAAAAAAGGAGACATGTGCAGAGCAGGCCCTGATCAGATGGCTCCTGCAGGAATCGTCTGATCTGGGTCTAATGTTTTCAAATGTGTTATAATGCATATATATTGAGTAAAGGTTCAGGCACAAGCTAGTATTTAGAGAGTGAACCATTTAATCCATAAATACCGGTATGTCTTTCTACGCCTTTGCAAACAGAGTGGACCCAGATCAGATGGCTCCTGTAGGACCCATCTGATCAGGGTCTGTTCTGTTTGCTATTGATATAATATTGATATAATTCTACAGTTTCTGCCATAATTCTACAGTTTCTACCGTAACTAAAATCTCCTGTGTCCAAGTGCTGTTATAACAAATTAATCTAATTAATATTCATGACATCATTATTTCTTATATTAATATTCATGGAGAAAAGGGTTATAACATTTATAAAGGCCTGCTGGATGTTTTCATTTATGTGGGATAGGAGAGGATTAGCTTTGCAAAAAAATTGGGAAGAATGTCTGGCAAACATTGAAGACCCACAGGGGAGAGATTTAATAGAAGGTGATATGTTTACAGATAGGGTTACGGGCATACAGAATTGTCAAGCATATGGATTTAATGGATAAGGTTTGGCAGCCATGGATGGTGACAGATGGTGACAAGATGGATGAGCTTTGTAAACAAATCCACTTCATATGGTTAGCCTTTGGAATGCTACAGGCAATTTTGCAATATTTTCTAAACAGTATGGATCCAGATGAGACACGAAATTATCATTTTATGATGAAGAACCAGTCTGTTTGACAACAGTTTTAGCTTCTGTAGGGGGTGTGGTGGGGTGGGGAAAGTAGAGTATATCATTTACATTTGGAAAAGGAAAAATAGCCATCTACAATTCAGGTGATACCTAACCCTTTCCTTCGTACAAACACCTTTTCATGTATTTGCAATCAGAGTAGATCCAGAGCAGACAGCTCCTGTAGGAGTCATCTGATCAAGGTCTGCTCTGTTTGTGTATGAAATGACATATTTCTGAATTTTACATTTTTTGACAAAAAAACAATCAATCCTGCATCATGTCATTTTAAAAGTTCTACTGACAAGTTTTCATGATATCAATATTTCTTACATAAATATTCCACAGGTTGAGGGTTAGAGGGCCGTAACATGTCAGCTTGATCTATGATCAACATGAATTTAGAGCTCCTGTTTCACTTGCAAAAATACTTGCTTCTCTACCAACCTGTAGCTGTGACCAGAAGTCCAGATAATTAACCCATTTCCTCATAGGCTATTTTTAGACCCAACCCCTTTGAATAAATCTACCGAAAAGGAGCAGTAACTAGAGAAAAGGAAAATTTTAGAATTTTGTAGTTCTGAAACCATTGTGATAAATAGAGCATTTGCTCCTAAGGAGCAAATGCTCTATTTACCACAATGGTTTCAAAAGGTGACATTTACAGAGGCGTAGAAAGACGTATGGAGGAAAGGGTTAATATGAGTACATTTAAACATTTTCAAGAATAGCTCCGTTATTTCTCAACCAAACCCTGTACTGTGACCAATTTTTAGAATCGTCTCAATGAGATGATTCTAAAGAGTGGGAACATAGGGTTTGGTTGAGTAGTGACGATGTTAGTATTTTGATATGCACCTTTATCTGTAGCTTTGCTGTGACTAATCGTTAGAATTGTTTAACTCTTTCCCTGTTGAATATTCATATTAGAAATAATGTCATGAATATTTATTAGCTGAATTTTTATAAGGTTATAATTATTTACACAGGAATTTTTGGTATAGGTAAAAAATGTAGTCAGATCGGTTATAATTTCTTAAGCAAATAGAGCAGACCCTGATCAGAGCAGAGCCCTCCGATCTGGGTTTACTTTAAAAGCAAAGGCGTAAAAAGTGTTTATATGAGGGAGGGTAAGTAGTCACAACTTTGGTTTCGGTGGAGAAAGAGAAAATTATTATTGCAAAATATTTAGCATACCCCTGTTATTTGAAGCCCAGCTGATACTTATATATTGATCTGATTACTGTTTGTGGTCTTTTTCCTTGAATCCAGATTATTTTCAGACAGCAGCCAGGTTTTGTCAGACCGGGATTGTTTAAATGCTTTCTGTATGCTGTAAAGGGACACTGGTAGGAACCACCATTATGGATGTAGCTTCTCAAATAACTAGAGCAGATTGTTGTCTGACAAGGGACAAGTATGAGATCAGATTGTTACATGACAGGGGGACAAGAATTGATGATGTTATGATGATGGAGTACTGTGGTACAAATGAAATGCAAGCATGGTGTACCAAATCTAAGGGGTCTTGAATCGGACTGAATGGAGAATTGTCTCCTTGATCCATTGATGATTCATATAACCAGAGCAACATATTAATGTGCATACTCAGATACTAAAATCACCATTTCTCCACCAAACCCTATGTTGTGACCACTCTTTAGAATGGTCTTACCCTATGTTGTGACCACTCTTTAGAATGGTCTCTTCGCTCTTCGAAACCATTCTAAAGAGTGGTCACAACATAGGGTTTGGTGGAGAAATGAAGGAGTTATTCTTGAAAATAGTTTAATTCACACATGTTATCTGGACCTCTATACATTATAAGGCATCAGTGTGCGATCAATTTGGAACCAGATTTGACCTGAGCTTCTCAGTTGGACCCAGTCTGTTTGTAAAAGTTTTTCAAAGTTAATGTTGCTATGGTCTTCAATGTTACCAACGCCTTAGTATCTTCCCAATCCCTGGCATAAATCAAATGATAAAGTGCTTATGAAATCCCAATTTGCAAAAAAACTTAGCATTCATAGATCTTGGGGAAAATCAATCAGGAATAAACTTGGGAACTGTCCTTTATTAACACTTTTCATGCCGAATTTTCAAAGTGGAAACGTCTGTCATCATTTTATAAAAAGTCTCGTAATATGAAAGGAAATAATTTGTGAAAGGATTTTGAATGACAAACAGTGCAGACCCTGATCAGAGGGCTCCTCTAGGAGCCCTCTGATCTGGGTCTACACTGTTTGCAAATGTCAGTACTCATTTATTGGGTTAAGAAGCACACAAGCTGTGTCAATATTGACAGAAGATTGTCAGGCGTACTCTGCTCTGTCCAGTTTGAACAAGCAGTCATACATTAGGGGTCTTATCTCTCCCGCTGCTACCAGTCCTATATTTAGCCTTGTATCTAGCCTTGAAAAATGTAGCTTTCAGATATATTATAAGAAACACCAAATTTAGTAGAGACCAGTAAAAAAAACTGTTGAAATATTGATTTTTACAATGGGACAGAAACATATAATTTCTTTAATTTTAATTGTCATTTGTCAATTTTGAATCCTTTACCTTATGAATATTCATGTAAGAAATGATGACATCATGAATATGAATCAGATGAATTTTTATAATGGTATAGGAACACAGCAACTTTTGGCCTTAACAGAAACTGTAGGATCAGATATGTATTAGGTTCTCCAATGGCAGTCACTGATCAGACAGCTCCTACTGGAACCATCTAAATTGGGTCTACACAGTTCTGTAAAGGTCTCAAAAGTTGTCTTTATCTGGTAAAGGGGACAATGTTTAAGTCTTTTTCTTTCTAATCTCCATTCAGGAATAGCTCCTTTTTTCTCTACCAAACCCTGTGTTGTGACCATTATCTAGAATTGTCTCTTGGCAACGATTCCATAAATAATAATCACAACTTAAGAGTTTGGTAGAGAAATGATGATATTTGTGTTTGAAATATGTCTCTTTATATGTGGCCTAATTCTGTTAGGAATATTGCCACATAGTTATGATAACCCTTTCCTTCATATAAACGTCTTTTCAGGTCTTTACAAACAGAGTAGACCCAGATCAGATGGCTCCTATAGGAGCTGTCTGATCAGGGTCTGCTCTGTTTGCAGATAAAAACTTCAGTTCAGTAATATTTATGATATCATTATTTCTTATATGAATATTCATGGAATAAAGGATTTAAATCCTTTCCTTATTGAATATTCATGTAGGAAAGAATGACATCATGAATATTTATAAACTGACTTTTTGTAATACATAATTTTATGTACATAGGTGTTTTTGGTGTTCATAGAAACTGTTGTCAGATTTATCACAATTTCATAAGCAAACAGCAGACCCTGATCAAACGACTCTTTCAGGAAATGTCTGATTTGAGTCAACTCTGTTTGCAAAGGCATGAAAAAAGGGTATGTATGAAGGAAAAGGTTAACTGTTGTATATCCCATGTGAGATATAATGACCTCATGAATATTAATTAGCTCAAGATTTATAATGATATATGAATATGATACATGAAACCTTCCAACCATTGCACAAATTGTAGAATTGGATCTGTATTATTCCATAAACAAACCAAGCAGACCCTGATCAGATGCTCCAACAAGAGTCTATAATCTATCAAGGAAAGGGCAAACATCAGGTGAAGTGTTAACCCTTCGCTTGCTGTTCACGTCAATATACCTACCTGTAAATAGTGAATACCCAGATGCGACAGCTCCTGGAGGAGCTGTCTCATCAGGGTCTGCACTATTTACAAGTTGATTGAGCAACCAATGCACTCAAGAGCAGTGATTGCACAGCGATATACTTGTACACAGTGAAGATATATGTAATTATACAACAGGGCTTGGGTAAAGAAGGAGAAATGGGTTTTAAAATTCAGCAAGAGAAGGGTTAAAAACCCAACATTAGAATTAGTGTTTTATGTCTATTTGACTTTTCAGATTTAGTAGCAATAAATATGAATGTCTACTACATGGTGTGCAGTACTCTGTCTCTTGCTGACTTGACACTTTTAACATCGAACTTGACATCTTTAATGCTCTTTGACAGTATGTTCTAATCATTGGAAATGCTGAATATTCAAAGTAGAATGGTCCATCAGTGATTAATGCAGAGCTCCAGATAAGATGCGTAAATTAAATCATTTTCAGGAACAACTTCTTTATTTCTCCACCAAACCCTATACTGTGACTACTCTTTAGAATCGTCTCTTCGAGAGGATTCTAAAGAGTGGTCACAGTAAAGGGTTTGGTGGAGAAATGACGATTTTAGTATTTGGGTACACACCCTCATATGTAGCTCTGATTAACGGTAGAATCTGTCAAGGGCATTAGAATTAGAATTGCAGGAGCCCTCTGACCTGGGTCTACACTTTCTGTTAATACCAGTGAACTCTTTCTCCTTTCAAAGGATTAATCTGGAGCCATAATGATATGTTGTATTTACAATTACTATCATATTCTTTGTCTGATGATTTGAAATAAAATCAAACCATTGTTAATCCCTGCAGATTTACTATATGGATATAAACCCATTACCTCATAAGCCACTTTTAGATCCAACCTCTTTGAATAAATCTACCGAAAAGGAGCACATACTAGAGAAAAGGATTTGGGTCTACACAGTTTACAAAGAGGTATCTATGGAGTAGAGGGTTAATTCACATTCAACTATATGGAACATGTATAATGTCCATGCGGTGAAAGTTGCAACTGATAAATTTGGCATCAGAGTGATAAGTGGAGCTGCGTGATAAATTAAACCTGGTGAATTCCTCACCCCATAGTATATCAATTTTGTGTTGACTAGCATCTGCCAATAACTTAAACTAAGACTGAGGTTGAGTAGCATTGATCAAGATCCAGACTGACATTTTTATTGATGATGGCCTACAGAGGTAGAGGAATCTCACAAAGTCGTGCTTTAGATTAATCTTCTTGATTCTGATATAGAAATAACTTGTATATTGTTCTCTATTAGGTATATATAATCAATTGGCCAAATCTCTCATGTTATCTGGAATATTCACATTAAGTCTTTAACCCTTTCCTCCATAGGCTATTTTTAGATACAACCTCTTTGAATGAATCTAACAAAAAGGAGCATTAACTAGAGAAAAGGAAAAAAATAGAATTTTGTAGTTTGAAACCATTGTGATAAATAGAGCATTTGCTCCTATAGGAGTTTCAAGAAGTGACTATTACAGAGGCATAGAAAGGCGTAAACATGGAGGAAAGGGTTAACTCATAGAGTTGGCTTTTGACACCTTTGCAAAAAAAAGTAGTCCCAGGTGAAATAGCCCCTATAGGAGCCTTCTGATTAGGGTCTGCTTTGTTTGCTTATAGAATTATATAGATCTGAGTCTATACAGTTTTTGCCATGTGTAAAACCTCTATGTTTATATGCCACTATATATACAGCAAAATCTCGATTATTCGAACACTAAAATACGTATCATTATCGATCTTCAAGACAGGTGGCAGCTTAATCCATGGTAAAAGTCTCTAGAAGCTTTCTGCATGACTTTCACCATGCATTAAGCAGCCACCTGCCCAAAAGTGTCAAAATCATTCTATACAAAATATTCGAATAATCGAGATTTTACTGTATATCCATGATGTCATTACTTACTATATGTTAATGAAATATGCCTGTATGAAAGCCAAACTATATATAACCATTTACAAATGTAAGTCGGTTAATTTTTCCATTAGTATGCGTGTGACAATTAGTGATTAGTAATTCCTTGCACTCTTAAGCAATCAGCAACTGCAATAGTTGTGCTGCCTGCTGCATTTCCCATAACCCATTCCCTTATAAAATAGGCTATATTTTAGACCCAACCCCTTTGAACAAATCTACTGAAAAGGAGAATTTACTAGAAAAAAAGGAAGTTTTAGAATTGTGTAGTATTGAAATCATTGTTATAAATAGGGCACTAAAAAGTCTTGCTCCATAGGAGCAATGTTTCACAACGGTTTCGAAAAGTGACTTTTCAGACACATCAGAAGGCGTCAATATGAGGGAATGAGTTAACTCCTCATTATTTAATGCACCCCCACAATACTGGAGACATAGCCTTGCTCTCATCTGTTCATAATGTCTTGTCTGTCCATCCAACTGATATGATACATGAATATTCATAAGTTAAATGGTTGATCAGGTGGTTATGTTTTTTATTAGTTTTCTGTAATTCTCTCCTATAGGAACCATCTGATCTGGGTCCACTCTGTTTGCAAAGGCATGAAAAGGCGTTTATATGAGGGAAAGGGTTAATTTGCCCCATTAATGTGCTATGAATTAATGGGAGACAACTGTAATCTATTGTGGCACCTGTAATGAGACAGGTGTCAGCGGTCTGATATTGGTAACTAGTTCTTCCTCCTTAACCTTTTCAACTCCGGGACACACGCATGCACTGTCATTTGCAAACAGTGTAGACCCAGATCAGAGGGCTCCTAGAGGAGCCCTCTGATCAGGGTCTGCACTGTTTGTCATTCAGAATCCTTGCATACCCAGTGGATTCTATAGTTGGACACTGATGAGATGTTCCACTCTGAAATTTCAGGGTTGAAAGGGTTAACTTGTAGATTGGAACAGGCATTTTGGTGATAACTGTTTGAGTCCAGATGAGATCCCCATAGTTTATTGAGTTAACCCTTTCCTCCATAAATACGCGCCTTTCTATGCCTCTGTAAAAGTCACATAATGAAACCATTGTGATAAATGGAGCATTTGCTCCTATAGGAGCAAATGCTCTCTTTATCACAATGGTTTCAAAACTACACAATTCTAAACTTTTCCTTTTCTCTAGTAAATGCTGCTTTTCGGTAGACTGGTTCAAAGAGGTTGTGTTCAAAAATAGCCTATGGAGGAATGGGTTAACTTCCCCTGTTCTATAATTATTCCAAATTTCAGTACCTGCTGAATATTCATGGACAAAATAGTTATAATGAAATATAGAAGCCATTTTAGAAACTAAAGAAACAGATCTATCAAACAAATTCCATTAGCAAACAGCAGGCCCTGTTCATTTCAAGAATTTAAGCCTGTACCTTTATAAACAGAGTAGATCCTGATCAGACATCTGCTGTTTGCTTAAAGAATGTATTTGGTCTGATTCCATACTATTTGTAATAACAATGTGTTCCCTTGTTGTAGATAACAATATAAGAAAAATTAATTAATGTTCCTATTTGATGGAGTCGTAGCTTAACCCTTACAGTGTAGGTCATGAGTAGCTAATGTCCTTTTCAAACAGTATAGACCCAGATGAGAGGGCTCCTAGAGGAGCCCAGTGTCATCAGGGTCTGCACTGTTTGTCATGTTACACTTTTCTTTAGAAAAATGCCAACCTTTGACCTGTTTGAATTTTGGAATAGTCCAGTTGAAAATTCAGCGTTGTAAGGATTAAATATTCATTAGATAAGGGTTAATAGTCACAAGAAATTATCATTCCCTTGCAACTGAAAGGTTTCTGATACTAGATAGACTGCATGTACATTAATTGGGCACTGGCAGGGTGTTATTAGCCCAGAGGTTCGGCCATGGTGAGTTAATTTGATTTTATGTCCTGGGCCGTGGCAAGTTTATGGGAATGGATGGGAATGTAAGCTATCTGAAGTTTGTAATTAGCTACAAAAACTAGGGATACAAGTATTTTATAGCTGCGGGTGTAATGAAATAGACGATGTAAAGGTCACATATGTTCAGTGTCAAAGTAGGATATCTTGTCATAGCTGTAAATGTAACTTGTGTCATGTGTTGTATATGTAGTTGGTGAATTCCATTATAATTTGGGTAAGTAAAACTTACATTAACTCTTATCCAATGAATATTCATGATAGAAATAAAGACTATGAATATTAATTAGCTGAATTTTTACCCGAGAATTTTTTACCATGACAAATACTTCAAAAATAAGAATAAATAATGGTTTCTATAGGAGCTGTCTGATGTGAGTCTATTCTGTTTGCAAAGATGCCGACGGGCGTCTATGGAATAAACTTTAAGCTTCTCAGCTTAGCAATAATCTGCTTTAATTCTTGATTAGAAATACTCTTCCATTTCTATATTGTGTCAAGCAGGTTGGATGTTGATAAGACAAGAGCGACTCAGCATCTCATCTACATTCACTACCTGCCTTTATCCCTTTTAACACTGAATTTTCAAATTGAGGGCTTGGTGGAAAACTATTCTAACTCCTTCACTTTAGTGAAGGAGTTAGAATAGTTTTGCACCAAGCCCTCGAAATGGACTATTCCTAAATTAAAACCGGTCAAGCTTATGGTCAACATTTCCGGATTGTTCTTATGTGTAACATGACAAAGAGTGCAGACCCTGATGAGAGGGCTCCTTCTAAGAGACCTCTCATCTGGGTCCACACTGTTTGAAATGGACATTAGTGACTTGTCTCCTGCATTGCAAGGGTGAAACTCTTTCAACACTGAATTTTTGGAAATGAACTATTCCAAAGACTAACTCTTTACCTGCTCAATATTCATAGAAGAAATAATGACAGCATGAATATTTATTGGCTGAATATTTATAATGGTACATGAATACAGTATAGTTTTACCATGGCAGAAAATATATATGATTTTATAAGCAAACAGAGTAGACCTGTAGGAGCCATCTGATTTGGGTCATTTCTGTTTGCAAAGGCCTTTGCATGAGGTAAAAGGTTAATTTTGCTGAGAAATTTGGGGGGGACAAAGAATGCAGAACCTGATCAGAGGGCTCCTGTAGGATGTAGGGCTGCATTGTTTGCAGATATCAATCATTCCCACCATTATTAGTTCAGGTATTGCCAATGCATTAACTGCATCATAAATAGTGATAATAGAAAAATATTGCCAATGATCTTTATCAACTTTAAGAATTACTTAATGAATAATCATTAAGAAATAATTGCATAAAAGGGCATATCTATGGAGTAAAGGAGAAATTATCATGAGAGTTAAAACTTGACTTGATGTGAGTGAGTCAGAGGGTGTGAGTCATTTTTACATCACCATACATGCTAGTTTGACAGGTGGGATGGGCAATTAGATGAACTTGCCATGTGATGCATCTTTAACCCTTACAACGCTGAAATTTCAAATGGACTAGTCCAAAATTCAAACAGGTCAAGATTATGGTGAATATTTAGGGATTTTTCTAATGAAAAGTGTTACATGACAAACAGTGCAGACCCTGATGAGAGGGCTTCTTCTAGGAGCCATCTAATATGAGACTGAGTCAAAATACCTGTAGAGCTGGAGATAATAGGGTGGCAAGGACATTTAGGTAAAATAACTTCTTGATGCTCGACATTTCTCCACCAAACTCTAGAGCCGTCTCTTCAAGCTGATTCTACAGTGTTATTACAACTTCAAGATGATGCTTAAAGAGGAAGTCCCTACAATGAATGCACATTTTCAATAATATCATAAAACTTGGTATTTGTTATGCTCAATCATTATTATGAAGATTGTCAATTTGAACTTATAATGAAAAATGCCTCTGTGAAACAATAAAACCGATGTCATCAATAGTTATAATTTTTGTTCTACAACAAAGTATTATCGGAAGAGGATAATTTATTTAAGTATTATCGGCCTTTTCCATTCAAATTTTCCACGTTTTTCAGAAGATCACCTGATCTGTCCATTGTTTACGTGACAGCTTTTCTCAGAAGTGGTCGGAGAGAGATTTTCTGCATGACTTTAACCCTGCATTAAGCAGTCACCTGTCAGTAAAAACAGTATCTGTACTAAATTTAACATCCGGTTTAGAGAGATTTTACTGCAGCAGTTTAATCTTTAATGCCAATAGCTGATCAGGATCTACAAAGTGTTGAAAGGGATAAACAAAGTAGGGCTATGGATGTTGATCACTACTGTATGTGTAGAACAGATGGCATTTTTAACATTTTTGTGAGCCTAACTGGTCTCCAGCTAGGCAGCATGTCAGCTTATCCCCCTGAAGTATAGTAACCTGTTGCCTACCTTCAAAGATATTTAGATAACACAAAAATCCCAGATTTGTGACCTAGATTGACCCGACTTTGTTGTAAAAACTATACAGTAAACCAGTTTTAACCAGTTTTAACCATTTTTAACCATTTCCCTTATGTAAATGCTCGTGTAAACAGAGTAGAACCAGATAAGACTGCTCCTGTTTTCTTACGAAATTTTAATAGATCTGACTCTATAGGTGTCTTCGATATCAAACACATCAATGTCTTGTTTTCTTCAGCATTTATTGGTTATATTTTTATGCTATTTTTAAAAATTAAGCTTATTAATGTTCATAAAGTACTTTACAGGCTACGCATGTGGTAGACCTCATACAGGTTACACATATAGAAGACCTCATAGCAAACAGGTTACACATATAGAAGACCTCATAGCAAATAGGTTACACATGTAGAAGACCTCACAGCAAGCAGGTTACACATATAGAAGACCTCACAGCGAGCAGGTTATACATATAGAAGACCTCACAGCAAACAGGTTACACATATATAGAAGACCTCATAGCAAGCAGTTTACACATATAGAATACCTCACAGCATGCAGGTTACACATAGAATACCTCAGCAGGTTATACATGTATAAACTTGATAGCAAGCAGGTTACACATATAGAAGACCTCACAGCAAGCAGGTTACACATATAGAAGATCTCACAGCAAGCAGGTTACACATATAGAAGACCCACAGCAAGCAGATTACACATATAGAAGACCTCATAGCAAGCAGGTTACATGTATAAAAGACCTCACAGCAAGCAGGTTACACATATATAGAATACCTCATAGGAAGCAGGTTACACAAATAGAAGAGCTCATAGCAAACAGGTTACACATGTGGAAGACCTCATAGCAAACAGGTTGCACATGTGGAATACCTCATAGCAAGCAGGTTACACATAAAGAAGACCTCATAAAAAGCAGGCTACACATGTAGAAGACCTGATAACAAGCAGGTTACACATATGGAAGACCTCATTAAGCAGATTGCACATAAAGAAGACCTCATAGCAAGCAGGTTACACAAGAAGTATAATTCTGGATTTAAAAACAGGTTTTGAGCTTAATGCAGGTCGAAAGTTATGCAGAAAGCTCTTCTAAGCCCTGCATTAAGCAGCCAGCTGCTTTTACAAACTCCTATGTCAATGAATGATGTTATCGCATTAACAAGACTTTACTTATAATCAATATTACAAGATTTTTGAAGCTGTTTGCATTTCTTCGATTTTTGCATTTTTTGCATGGATTCACAATTGAAGGAAAGAAAACGAAGCACAGAGAGTCTGTTAGATTATAATGAAACTTTCCTGCCTCTTGTCACGTCTGTTTTATTTAGAGGTCTTTCTTTGTATACTGACAATTTACGTAACCAGTTTAGGTCAAATAACTCAGGGTTGTGTCAAGATCGAAACAGTTTTAACACATTGATTGTATTTTTTATTAATAATTGATGAAAGCTTCACTTTCAGAATTACAACTGAAAACAACTGTTGCAGATTACTATTTTTGCAGATGCCAGTTTTTGCAGACGATATTTAAATTTCATGTTAAGAGTCAAATAGTATGTGTTTGAGTTTTTGCAATTTTGTACAACAAAGACAAGTGTTCTGTTATAGGAAATGAGGTGTCATACAGACACAGTAAATGTTATAGATGTTTATCTGTCGGGTACAGAAAGCACAATTTAACCCTTTGAATGCCGGACAGGCATGCACTATCATTTGCAAACAGTGTAGACCCAGATCAGAGGGCTCCTAGAGGAGCTCTTTGATCAGGGTCTGCACAGTTTGTCATTCAAAATCCTGGAACAAGATTAAGCCTTTTATACTTAGTGGGCACTCCAGTTAAATACTTATAAATTCAGCACTAACTGAAAGGCTTGACCCTTTCCCTAATGCACATTTAAGCATGAATTGATCACTTCACAAATATTCATTAACCCTTTCCTTAATGTTAACTCATTTTCATGCATTTGCAAACAGAGTAGACCCAGATCAGATGGCTCCTATAGGAGCTGTCTGATCAGGGTCTGCTCTGTTTGCTAATGATATTTGAAAGTTCTGTTTCTTTACTTTCTAAAATGGCAACAAATTTTCACCTTCCATATATCATTATAACTATTTTGTCCATGAATATTCAGAAGGTAAAGACATTTGGAATTAACATAGAACAGGAAAAAGGTTAACTTAAAAATTCATGATGTACATATTCAAGGGATTTTTTGTTTTTGACTTGGACAAACAGTGTACAGTAAAACCTCTCTATAACAGTCACTAAATTGTGTTAATGAATTGGTATTTAGGGTGATTCCATTAGCAAACAGAGAAGACCCTGATCAGACGGCTCCTCTAGGAGCCATCTGATCTGGGTATACTCTGTTTGCAGATGCGTGAAAACACTTTTATATGAGGGAAAGGGTTAAAGCAAGGTGAAAGTAAAACAGGAGCATTCTGTTTTACTTTCACTTTGCTTTAAGCAGCCACCTGCACAAAATACCAACTAATTAACACAATTTAGTGACCGTTTTAGAGAGGTTTTACTGTATCATCAGAAGTATAATTTCGTAAACAAACAGAGCAGACCCTGATCAGATGAGCAGACCCGGATCACTCCTATAGGAGCCATCTGATCTAGGTCTACTCTGTTTTGCAAATGTGAGAAAGCATTGATACAAGGGAAAGGTTTAAAGTAACAGTGTCGCTTGTACTTGAGTAATAAGTAAACTTCCAATTTGTGTGAAAGTTGAAACACTTCATCGGACAAGCTATTTGCAAGAGTTTGTGAAAATGATGTTTGTGCATTTCTCATGGGTGGGAAAAAAAACAGGAGTAGTATTGTTATTTGACGGTAAGCTGAAAGTTTCTTATCTGTAACGACCTCTGACAAAGATTCATTGTTGGTGGACCCGGTGTTCACCAAAGTTTTCCTGTAAAAATATCCCAGTGTCATGTACTTCAGTTGTAAAAAGAACAGTAAACTCCCTCTAAATGGGATGTTTAAATTAACATCAATGCTGAGCTTCAAGACAGGTAGCTGCTTAATGCAGGGTGAAAGTTAAGCATAAAGCTCCCAAAGGAGCTTTCTGCGTGTCTTTCAATCAGCATTAAGCAACTACCTGCCTAAAATATCTAAATTCTTCTTTCCTAAACTTTCAGTTCAGAGGGGTTTTACTGTAAACCAGAGATGTAAATGTCCCTGCTTAAACCAATAAATTTCTGTTACTTGTTTTGAGTTTCAATTTTGATTTGGTGATCCTGATTCAACCATGGTGCAATTTAGCTTCAAGTGGTTTGATGTTATAAGGATTAACTCTTTCAGTGCCAATGTCGCCTGTTGGCACCATTGAAAACAGTGCAGTCCCAGGTCAGATGCTGCCTTTTCACTGTTTTCTGTATTATTTTAGTCCAAGCATACAGGTTTTTAAAAACAAATGTTTTACTAATATATCTTTATTATTTAGTTTAGAATTATATTTAATATGAAATTATTATTGCAGACGACACTTTTAAATTTGATGCCAAAAGAATTAACCTTTTTGAATGTGGGACACGCATGCACTGGCAAAGAGTATAGATCCTAGATCAGAGTGCTCCTAGGTTGTTTGTCTTACAGGAGCCATCTGATCTGGGTCTACTCAGTTTGCAAAGACAAAGAAAGGCGTATTTATGGAGTATATAGGGTTAAAGCTTTGTAGGATTTTTAACCTTTACAGTGCGGGACACGAGTCATTGTCCTTTGCAAACTGTGTAGCCCAAGAGGAGCCCTCTCATCAGGGTCTGCACTGTTTGTCATGGTACACTTTTGTTTAGAAAACAAAAACCCTAAATATTCACCATAAGTTTGACCTGTTTGAAATTTGGTGTAGTCCATTTTAAAATTCAGGGTTGTAAGGGTTAACTCAATGTCCAACAGTTTGATCCCTGATGAGACACTTAGTCATTTGCAGATGCCTGTTAGGTCGCTTTCCTTCATATAAACACCTTTTCACGCATTTGCAAACAGAGTAGACCCAGATCAGTTTGCAAAGGCATGAAAACACGTTAATTATACAAGAGAAAGTTATTTGGTTTCAGGTTGTTTGTAAGTAAAAGTCATTTTGCAACTTGTAACTAAAGCACCTTATCTAAAGGATTTACTACTTTAAAACAGAAGTTTAAGATCAAGATCAAAATCCTTTTGTCATCATAAAGTGTCATATGGTTATTTGAATTTAACCCTTTCCCTGTTCCGTGTTTATTACAAATGCCAATACCTACTGAATATTCATGGACAAAAAGGTTATAATGAAATATGGAAGGTGGAGCATTGTAGCCATTTTAGAAAGTAAAGACACAGATCTTTGAAATTCTATTAGCAAACAGAGTAGACCCTGATCAGACGGCTCCTCTGGGAGCCGTCTGATCTGGGTCTGCTCTGTTTGCAAATGCTTGAAAACACGTTTATATGAGGGAAAGGGTTAAATAGAAAATGTAACTTGAGTGAGATAAAATCTATGGCAAAAATGATGGGATTATGGAGTAAAGGGTTAAAGATCCTCAGTCATGAGCTTTCTTCATTGCAGTATCCAATACTTATTCAGAGCTACAGATAAAGGTGCATACCAAAATACTAAAATCGTCATTTCTCCACCAAACCCTATACTGTGACCTTTCTTTAGAATTGTCTCTTCGAGAGGAATCTTGAGAGTGGTCATAGTATAGGGTTTGGTGGAGAAATAAAGGAGCTATCCTTGAAAATCTTTAAAGTTATGCGTGTTATCTTTGCAAACTGCCATTTTACTTTTTCTTACGTTCAAAGGGTTAATGAGTTCAAGCTAATATAATGAGTTTTAAGAATTCTTTTTTCTCCTTCATTTGATGAAATCTCACATCTTTGGGTTGTGCTTTCAGATTGACAAAATGGATAATTTTCTCCTTACCCTGCTTAGCATGAACTGAATGACATTTGTAAACAGCTTGGGCCCATTTGAGATGCTGAATAACTCCATCGACAGTTTTGTAAAAGCTTGAACAAATTGGAAAGTAAAAATTACTGTACAGTAGAACCTGTCTTAAGCGACCATTGAACATAGGAGTATTGCTTAATGCAGGACAAAGGTAATGCAGAAAGCTCCTATGGGAGCTTTCTGCATTATATTTGACCTGCATTAAGCTACCACTTGCTTTATAGACCCATAATTGGACCTCTTTTTTGATGGTTCTACTGTGAATCAGAGTATGTATGAAGAGTCGTGAATTTTTACGGTAGGATGTTAGGCGTCAAAGTATGTTTTCTTAACCCTTAATCTACTGAATGATTAAAACTGGCTCCTCTCCTTTTAAACCTATACTCCATGAATATTCATGTAAGAAATAATGACATCATGAATGTTAATTAGACTAATTGTTAGAATAGCACATAGAGACACAGGAATGGCAGAAACTATAAAATTGTATCTATATTATAAGGAAACAGAACAGACCCTGATCAGACGGCTCCTAGAAGATCAGTCTAATCTGGGTCTACTCTTTTTGAAAAGCGCATTTATGGAGTAAAGGGTTAAATATTAGACAAGCAAAATTTTATATCATAATTTATCACCAAAAACAGAACATTTTTTTTGACCAACTGTGCAGCCTCTTGTCAAAGGGCTCCCTCGAGAGCTCTCTGATCTACCATGATTGCAAAGGTCGCATGTACTCTAGATCTGCTCCCACACTTCAAGGGTTAATGATTCTTGCTTGAAATTTTCTTGATTTTTATCCCTAAAAAGTAAATGAATGCACTTTGGACAAATGGGTTAGGTTTAGAGGAGATGTTGGCAGTTTAGATGGAGACATAATAATGTAATACCTTGTGATTTACATTCTTTGTTAACTCTTTGCACGCTAAGTAATTTTTCGCCTGCAACAATTGTCGTCTGCTTCAATTCTTAAAATAAAAAATTCTCTCATTTTTTTGTAAAAATATTGTCAATATGACAAACAGTTTGGATCCTGATGAGACGCCGCATTATGCGGCGTCTCATCTGGATCCAAACTGTTTGCATGGGTAATCACAGTTTCTCCGCTAGCGTGCAAAGAGTTAAAGGATGTGAACTGGTGCAAATTTCTTTTTTCACTCTTTCATAGCCATCAGGATCCAAACTGTTTGTAACGTGGGATGAAGTTTATTTTAAAGAAACAGAGAGATAATTAAACAATGAATTTTGTAGCAGACGACAAGTTTTGCAGATGACAATATTTGACAGTAAAAGAGTTCAAAGGTTAAAACCATCTCAGTTGTATTTGTCGGACAATGCAGGTAAAGTTTGATCTTTGGAGCTATTCGTTTACCACACAATCTAGAAGAATGTTTTAACCCTTTCCCCCATAAATAGGCCTTTCTACGCCTCTGTAAATGTCACTTTATGAAACCATTGTGATAAATAGAGCATTAATTTGCTCCTATAGGAGCAAATGCTCCATTTATCACAATGGTTTCAAACTAGAAAATTCTAAAATTTTACTTTTCTCTAGTACATGCTCCTTTTGGGTAGATTCATTCAAAGAGGTTTGGTCTAAAAATAGCCTATGAGGGGATGGATTAAAGCATTAGCCAACAGTGTAGATACAGATCAGAGGGTAATGCAAATATAGCAAGCATTGGGAATGGACTTAATTGTCTATAACCCTTCACTCCATAAATACGCATTTCTATGCCTTTGCAAACAGAGTAGACCCAGATCATCAGGATCTACTCTGTTTGCTTATGGTATGTTATAGATCTCATTCTTCAGTTTCTGCCTGATCCAAAATGTCCTGTGTACATATGCCATTAAAATTCATGATGTCGTTATTTCTTACACAAATATTCTTGGAGTAAAGGGTTAAGTAACCACCTGCTTTTTTAATGACACCAATCTCAATTAATTTAGTGGTCTCTTAGAGGAGTTCTCCTGTAAAAAGAGTTTTAACCTGCATGTAAGCTGTAAATTTTGTGGTAAATTCAGCAACACTTTAGACCCCGGCGAGACGCCAAGTAATTCAGAATCCAAAGTGTTAGACACACTGGCTGATTTATTTTTTATTTTGAAAAAAAAAATTGAGAAAATCTATTGTAAGAAGGTTTAGCAAAGGAATGTTGTTGTTTTTCTGACAACAATGATATAGTGTACTAAGAGTTAAAGATATAAGCTGCTTGGTTTTCAATGGAGAAAATAGCATTTATGTTTTATGTACAGTAAAACCTCTCTAAACCTGACATTTAGATCGGTATTAATGCCGGGCTATAAGACAGGTGGCAGCTTAATGCAGGTTGGAAGTCATGCAGAAAGCTCCCAAAGGAGCTTTCTGCATGACTTTCACCCTGCATTAAGCAGCCACCTGCTTAAAGTATCTAAATTCTTCTCCTCTAGAATTCTGGTTTAGCCGGGTTTTACTATAAACTGAAAAAACTCTTTAAGACATCCACTCAAAAGCAATCTTGAATTCTGGGTGTCTAAGACATGGTAGCTTAATGCCAGATGAAAGTTATGCATAATGCTCCCTTGGGGCCTGCTAGTAATGCCTTTTAATGCCTTTTCAAACAGACTACACTTAGATCAGGGAGCTCCTGTCTGAACAGCATATGCTCTGTTTGCCTATGGAATTATAAATAGATCTTACTCTACAGTTTCTGTCGTAGTAAACTTTTCAGTGTCCTTATGCCATTATAAAAATTCATCTTATTAGCCCCTTACTCCATTAATACACTTTTCTATGCCTTTGCAAACAGACCAGACCCAGATCTATAGACTAATGTCACTATACAGTAGAAACTGTTTAAAGCAGCCATCAAAAATATGTCTAATTATGTTTCTGCAAGGCAGGTAGTAGCTTAATGCAGGTCAAAAGTAATGTAAAAAGCTCCTTTTTGCATTACTTTTGTCCTGCATTAAGCAAACACCTGCTTTTTAAGATTCATATGTTCAATAACCCATTCCCGCATATTGACACCTTTTGACGCTGCTGTAAAAGTCACTCCTACAGGAGCAAATGCTCTATTTATCACAGTGGTTTCAAACTACAAAATTTTAAAATTTTCACTTTCTCTAGTTTATGCTCCTTTTCGATAGATTTATTCAAAGAGGTTGGGTCTAGTGGGAATGGGTTAAAGGAATAGCCGCTTAAGACAGGTTATACTGTACACAATACATGTTCTGGCAGAGATGATGCTGCCTTTCGAAGGCTGGTCTGTTTTATCGATCTAAAGCGCTGTCTGGCTTTGCATTTCCTCTGTCTGTCAGATTCATTTCTGGTTCAATTCTCGTTTTTGTTGAAGAAAAGACAGGTATAATGTAAAACTCAAGAAAATTGATTGAGCTCCTTGGAAGCCCTTTATGGATCGTTGAATTTCACGCCAGTCTTCCAGTCGATAAGAGTAATTGGTATGTTTTGAAGATGGAATTTATAATCAATATCCCCATTTACAGGTCCATTAGAGATGCTGATGCTATCATAATGTCACAGTCACGCTGAATAGGAGCCCTATTGTTAATGTAAAATGCTTTTTCAGTTACAGGTTATGCATGCATAGCTTGCAACTGGTGCAAAACCTTTGTATCATTGACAACAGTCTGTTATGAAAAAAGAGAGATTTTAACCCTTTCCCTGTTCTATGTTTATTACATATTTCAATACCTATTGAATATTCATGGACAGAAATAGTTATAATAAAACATGGAAGGTTGAACATCGTAGCCACTTTGGAAAGTAAAGAAAGATCTGTCAAATTCCTTTAGCAAACAGGGCAGACCCTGATCAGACAGCTCCTATAGGAGCCATCTGATCTGGGTCTACTCTGTTTGAAAAGGCATGACAACATGTTTTTATATGAAGGAAACTCAAAGGGTTAATGCTTACAATGCTGAGTTTTCAAATGGACTATACCAAAATTCAAACAGGTCAAGCTTACAGTGGATATTCAGGGATGATTCAGCCCTTTCCCTGTTCCATATTCATGTAAGAAATAATGACATTATGAATATTTATTAGCTGTATTTTTAAAATGTAAACTTTTCAAGGAATTTGTTTGCTTTAACTAAAACTTTAGAACCAGATCTATATCATTTCAAAAGCAAACAGAGCATATGCTGATCAGACGGCTCTTATAGGAGTCATCTGATCTGGGTCTACTCTGAATGCAAATGAATGAGGAAGGTTTTGAATGAGGAAAAGGCTTAAACAAAATTGTAAGCTGCCAGACAGTGCAGACCTTAGCACAAGGGCTCCTACTATAGGAGTCCTCTCAGCTGTGTCAATACTGTTTGTTAAGAACATTAGTGACATGTTTCTGACACTGAAAGGGTTAAAGGAATTTGAACTTTGTTGTGAAAATGGTTTCTGAATTAACAGCTATTGCTTTGAGTTTCATGACTCATCTAATTTGCATATAAAAATAGTTTTACAGTGAGGTAACACTTTAACTCACAGATATAAGCCTTTAACACCTCGGCAAATGGTGTAGACCCAGATCAGATGGCACATTCAGGAACTGTCTGATCAGGGTCTGCACTGCTTGCTTTTAAATAATGATTCTGCAGTTTGTACATGTACCAATGTCACAAATGTCCCTTGTTCATAATGCTTTTAACCCGTTAACATTCCCGCATAGGCTATTTTTAGATCCAACCTCTTTGATTAAATCTACCAAAAAGAAGCATTAACTAGAGGAAAGGAAATTTTCAGAACTGTGTAGTTTTGAAGCCATTGTGATAAATAGAGCAATGGTTTCACAAAGTGACTTTTACAGAAGCGTCAATATGCAGGAATGGGTTAAATGATTTGGCTAATTAATATTCATGATGTAATTATTTCTTACACGAATATTCATCAGGGTTATAAAACTGCTAAATATTTGCACAACGAGGAGAAACAGATAATTTCCTTTCAACCAAAGTGCATTGTTCTTTATGACTTTGAGAATGGTCTTTTATGACTTTTAATTATTGCCGTAATGAATGATTTAGTGGAAGAGTGACGCCAACAGCCTGGTCAAGAGAGACTTTGCAGCACTTTCTCACATGACAACATGTACTATCGACAAAAATTAGCTCAGGATACTGAAGGTAACATGTTTTCCAAGTTGCATCTATCTTGTTTCATTGGTAAAGTCTGGACATTGAGTCATTAAAAATTGATTGGATCAAGATAGACTGGAAGTAAAGCAGAGCTTCAGATAATTTAAGATGCATAAATAAAAAAAAAATTCAAGTATAACTTCTTTATTTCTCCACCAAACCCTATGTTGTGACCACTCTTTAGAATTGTCTCTTCGAGACAATTCTATTGAGTGGTCACAACGTGGGGTTTGGTTGAGGAATGACGATTTTAGTATTTGAGTATGAACCTTTATCTGTAGCTCTGAAGCATTCTTTGGTACAGAGCAATCCATGGAGCCAGTGACAGAACTGAAGATGTTTCAGAACTAAATGATGGTTCAAGTTCCTTCTTGTTTGATCAGAATCCAAACATTCAGATTGAGACTTCGCTTAAGGTGTGTGTAAATGTTGAAATGGAATACAGTAGGACCTGTCTTAACCCTTTCCCTGTTCAATATTCATGTAAGAAATAATGACCTAATGAATTTGTTGGACTTTTTATGATGGCATTATGTACACAAGATGTTTTGGCACAGGCAGAAAGTATAGAATCAGATCTATATTAACCCTTTCCTCAATAGGCTATTTTTAGACCCAACCTCTTTGAATGAATCTACCGAAAAGGAGCATTAACTAGAGAAAAGGAAATTTTGAGAATTTGTAGTTTGAAACCATTATGATAACTAGAGCGTTTGCTCCTATAGGAGCTCTGTTTGCAAACGCCAGTACACTCATTTCCTGCATTCAAAGGGCTGATGACTATCAGTGGTGTTTGCGTGCTGGCGTTTGGTTTGCATGTTGCTCTTATGTCAGTTTAATGTTGTCCTGGGGACATGTTATGTGTTGCTGGTCCTTATTTTTGGGATCTGTGTGTTAACACAGATACCAAATCTACCGAAACGGCGAGAGCAAATCAGCCGGTCCTCACGAAACGATTTACTCAGATGTGTAATGTAGTTAGGTAATCAGCTGAACTTATTACAAAAAGTACTATCGTGGACCGTTTTTTAAGACAAGCAGTTACTGTATTTGATCATTTTTTCAACAAATATGACGAATATTTTTAAAATGAGGCGTTATTAATAATATTGGGGTATTTATGCTCACTTATACACGAATCAATTTTTGATTAATTGATCGCCGCCATTTTGAATATCACGTGACTTTACGCCATAGGGAAACGCAACCTCCAACGCAGTTATCTCCCCTAATAGACCGCAGGCGTGGTGACAAGGGAGATCACTGTGAGGAGTTTGCAAATCGAGTAGGAGAATGAAAACTTTACGCAGAATTTGTTTACCAGACACGCATTTTGGATGAGCTTGAAAATCGTAAGTACATATACATACAAACATTAACGCGTAGGTTATCATTGTCTTCTATTTATAGTTCTGCTATGACTTTCGTGAACACGATTTATTATCTTGAATCTTCCGAGTTATTACAATGCTGTGAAAGAATATCGGCAGCACCTGCGCTATTAAGTTTTTAACTTATTCATCCCTGATACTTTAAGTTAAACCCCTTCCTCCATAAATATGCCTTTTTACGCCTTTGCAAACAAAGTAGACGCACAACAGGTTTCTGAACGACTCGGCACCAAACTAACCGGGTCCCTAGACAATTCGGCCCCAAAACGATTCGACACCATGGTCAACTCGGCCCCTCCCAAAAATTTACCCTAGACGATTCGGTACCTATTTATTTTCATGAGTTTTTGTTATCAAATTTACATTTTCCCTGTCAATCAAGCAATAAAATGAACTTATAAGGTGGATACAGATCATCATTATAAATTGTTATTACGGAACACAGAATTGGATTAAATCTATACCCGTAAATTTTTCGCACCAGTTTTGAAAACTTACAGGGATGACAGTTTTATTTGTTATAATAACAAATAAAACTCGTCTCAGTACTTTTTCAACTTATAAGGGCCGGCATTCTTCTTGGGGGTTTTAGACCTTAGAAATAATATGTATTATCATCACAAGGCAAACAAAAATATGAACAGTATCTTCTGCAGGGGCAATCTGATCTGGGTCTACTCTGTTTGCAAAGGCATAAAGAATTAAACTTATCATACCTGCAAGTAATTACCACCTGACTTTTAGGCATAATTAGACATGCTTTGCCAAATTGGTGGTCAATTTAAAGAGGTTTTATACTGTACAATGGTAATTTTCGTGGATCTACTCGTAGACATTGTTATAATGGTTTTGCACTAATTTCTCATGGTAGTTGTCTGATCAGGGTCTGCTCAGTTTGCTTATAATAATATTGTGTTATATAGATCAAATTCTATGGTTCTGTCTGTACCAAAATATCCTTTGTTAATAATATGCAATTTAAAAAAATTATCCAATAATATGATACCAATGATGTCATTAACCCTTAAATGAATATTTAAACAGAGAAAGGGTTAATTTATGGACATATAGTGAAATCTGAAGAAAATTTGTACAAGGCCTTCCTATATTGTTGTTATCCTGGTAATACACACTGAGAAAGTTAGACATTCTGACCAGCAAGGTGCTTTAGTATCATTTATATGCGTTTAGGCTTGTGAAAAAAAAGGTGAATGATGTGTACAATTTTAAATATAAAATGTTTTATAGTCATTTACTCTATCAACAGGCCTCTTAACCCTTTCCCTGTTCTATGTTTATTTCAAATTTAAATACCTATACTGAATATTCATGAACAAAATAGTTATATGAAATATGGAAGGTTGAACATTGTAGCCATTTTGGAAAGTAAAGGAAAAGGTCTACAAAATTCCATTAGCAAACACAGCAGACCCTGATCAGACGGCTCCTATAGGAGCCATCTGATCTGGGTCTACTCTGTTTGCATATGCGTGAAGACACATTATATAAGGAAACGGGTTAATGCCTTTGCAAAGAGCATATATATCCATATCAGATAGTATCTATATCAATATAAGAGCTCTCAGATCAGGGTCTGCTATGTTTGCTTAAGTTATGAAATAATTAAGATGATAATACAGTTTCTAGCATGTTTAAAACAGAATTGTCTGTAGTGTCATTATAAATATTCAGTTAATATCAACTATAAATGTAATTATTACATTTGTTATTATAAATAGTAACATTTTTACGTTATAAATGATCCAATATCATTTAAAAAAATAGAGTTGTGTGGTCTGAGCAGACCAATACAGACCTAGCAACGGACCAATAACAGATATTGTGCCCGCTGCCAAGGTAATCATTCTAAATCTATATCAACAGAACCCTGATATGCGATGAAGGTCTAATTTTGCTCCGATGATGCAAATGTTATCAAAGTTCTCGTACACAGTATACCGAATAGTCCCCAAACCATGGCTTTTACAAAGACAATCCTCACCCGATTCGATTCAAATTTACATGCCCAATACATGTGCACGTACCGGTGAATAAAAAGAGCACTCTGTCCGCTCTTTCCAACGCCAAGTTTTGAATAATATGAACCCGTCATAATGACGTCATCTAATGACTGTGTGACTTGATAGTGCTGATTCTTTCAATCCTTTGAGAATCTATTGCACCTAGTACATGGAGATCCAATTTGACCCATAAATGTAATAAACAGGTTATTACACAGGTGACTATAGGGCCGCAGAGTGATATAGTCCCTTACCTTGATATAGTAACTCGGGCTAAGCCCTCGGGCCAATTGCAAGGTGGCGGGCCAATATATCACGCTGCAGCTTTAGTCACCTGCGTAATAACCGCTATTTGTTTGTTGCGGCCCTAGTCACCTGCGTAATAACCCCTATTTATTTGTTATATGAATATTTATGGTGTAGGGGATTAAGAAATATTTCCAGAAATACATTTTAATCATAAACATTAATTTTATTTGCAGGGGACAGTAATTTCGACAAGATTCCAAACAACAAGGGACCTGACACGCCAGTTTTCTAACAAAGCCCACTATGCTTTAAATGCCACAGAAATGGAGAATAATATTGCTTTATTGACAAAGAGCTTTCAATGTCGAAACACAGTAATTGTCGCCACAAAGCAAGACCAAATCAATGAAACATTTTTATCAACATCCAAACAAGATTTCCCAATACTGATCTAAGTATGAAAAGCTTGTTCAGCTGGTGCTGACTTTGTGATATACGAATTGTTAAAATCTACTGAACTACTTTAGATACTAGCAGCCAGTGTTTGCTGATCTCCATATGGAACAGTAGTTGGTTAAAGATTGTCGGAACATTGAAAAGCTTTAGACTGTGTGACTTGATAGCGCAGTCAGTAGAGTGTTAGCATGGTAAGCCACAGGCCCTGGATTCAAGTCCCAGTCGAGTCACAACTTTTTCACATGTACCAGTTTATTGCAAAACAATTTAGTCAAAGACAGTATGATGGTAATTCTAAACGGATAATTAAATAGAATATGTTGGCATGCTGAGAGAGATGGGCAGGACTCTGAAGCATGATGTTTGTCAACAACTTGGACATATTAAAAAGCAGAAAGGACTATCAGAAGCTATCCCAACGTTTTGTAAAATGAGCAACCAACATGTCTCAGAATGAACCTAATGAACTACTTGGGATACAAGCAATCAGTATTTGTTTGTCGACCCTGTAGATGATGCTCAGTTTGTAAAACCATGCAGAGTTGTCATGCCATGGTCACAGTGATCAAAACTTGATCATAGCAGTTTAGCCTTTACTCCATGAATATTCATGGTAAGAAATTATCATATGACATGAATATAAATGGGTTGAGTTTTAAAATTTTGCAACAGCATTTTTAAAACAGGGGTTTTTGGCCACAGCAGAAACTGTAGAGCTAAATGTATGTTATGTCAGAAGCAAATAGAACATGCCCTGATCAGATGACTCATATAGGCAGAGGTACAGATAAGGGTGTGTTCCCAAATACTAAAATCGTCATTTCACCACCAAACCCTACACTGTGACCACTCTTTACAATCGTCTCGTCTAGAAAATTACTGAAGAGTGGTCACAGTATATAAGGTTTAATTGGTGGATAAATAAAGGTGCTATTCTTGAAAATGTAAAGGCATCTTATTTGGAGCTCTGTATAAGAACTGTCTGATGTGGGTCTACCCTATTTGCAAAGGTGTAGAAAGGCGCATTTATGGAGTAAGGGGTTAACACAGTATGAGTGGTATATAAGGAACTAGACTGACAACACCCAGATGGTGATATATATATATATATATATAAGAGCTGAATATCTTTGCAAAAAGAGTATACCCATAGCAGACAGATGTGGGAGACTAGGAGCCGTTTGATTGGGTCTGCTCTTTTTGCTAATAGAATAATGTATAGATTAAAGTTTCTGCCATTACCAAAATTCCTGTTAAACGTTATATCAAGAATAATATTACAATCAATGTTCATATTGTCATTATTTCATGTAGCAATGGGTTTAGAGACATAATTTATCTGACAATGTTCAATACTTTATGTCAATAAAGACTTTATTCCATGAATATTAATATTAATTTATATGTAAGAAAGTATGACATCATCATGATTATGAATATTAATTAGGTTAATTTTTGTAAAAGCACATGGACACTGGAATATTTTGCCATGGCAGAAACTATAACCGTATAGATCTACATGTATATTATATCTAAACCCTTTCCCTGTTCATTATTCATTTAAGAAATATTGATGTATCATGAATATTTATATAAGCTGAATGTTAATATAAACCTTCTAAGGAATTTTTTACTCTGAAAAGAACTATAGAATCATATCTATATCATGTCTGACAGTCAGGTCAAGTAAAGAAGAGCAGACCCTGATCAGACAACAACTATAGGAGCCGTCTGATCAGGATCTACTCTGTTCGCAAAAGTGAAAAGGCATTTGGTAAACCCTTTCCTCCATAAGGCTAAGGCTTTGCAAACTGTTAACAGAGTAGGTCCAGATCAGGATCTACTCTGTTCGCTCATGAAATAATATATTTAATTGCGATTCAGGACAATTGCCGATTCTCCTAGGACAGATTGCCATCGCATACAAGTATGTTAAAGTCACTTTTTTAAACCATTGTGATAAATAGAGCATTTGCTCCAAAGGAGCAAATGCTCTATTTATCTTAATGGTTTAAAATCTACAAAATAATGAACATTGTATTTTATATCCCCACAAACAAAGTTTTGGGGGGTTTACTGGAGTAACCATGTCCATGCGTCTGTTCATCTATCCGCCCGTCTGTCAGTCCGTCCATTCGTCCAGATCATAACTTCCAAAGTATAAAAGCTATTGACTTCAAACTTCATATACAGATAGATCACATGGACTGCAAATGCATTGCACAATGTTCGTAACTCTGTCTTCAGTACTTCTGGAGTTATTGCCCTTGTTTATTTTTCTCAAAATTTAGCTTGTCCGGATCATAACTTTCAAAGTGTAAAAGCTATTGACTTCAAACGTCATGTACAGATAGAACACATTGACCACAAATGCTTTGCACAAGGTAGAACACATTGACCACAAATGCTTTGCACAAGGTCCATAACTCTGTCTTCATTATTTCAGGAGTTATTGCCCTTTGTTATTCTAGTGAAAATCTGGTTTGTCCGACTCATAGCTTCAAACATATAAAAGCTATTGACTTCAAACTTCATATTGAGATAGATCACATTCACCAAAAGTACAGTGCACACGGTTAGTAGCTCTGTCTTCAGTATTTTTGGAGTTATTGCCCTTTGTTATTTTTTTTTTTAAAATCTGGCTTGTCCGGATCATAACTTTCAAAGTATAAAAGCTTCAAACTTCACATACAGATAGACCACACATTGACCACAAGTGCAGTGCACAATGTCCATAACTCTGTCTTCAGTGTCTTTGGAGTTATTGCCTTTTGTTATTTTTGTCAAAAATTGGCTTGTTTTAATAAACAAAGCTTTTTTATACGCCCACCTAATAAAGGTGGTCGTATATTGTCGTGGCCCTGTCCGTCCGTCCGTTCGTTCGTTCGTCCGTCAACATTTTGTTTGTCCGCTGTTTTCTGGGAAAACTATTTGACAGATATTAATGAAACTTCACACAAATGTTAAATGCATCAAGATCTGTAGCTGAGTTGATTCTGAGGTTCATTTTATTTTTCATTCTAGAGTTATGGCCCCTGTCTTTAAAAAATATGCAAATAGTTTGTCCGCTGTTTTCTGGGAAAACTATTTGAGAGATATTAATGAAACTTCACACAAATATTTAATGCATCAAGGATCTGAAGCTGAGTAGATTCTTAGGTTCATTTGATTTGTCGTTTTGGAGTTATGGCCCTTTTACTTAAAAAATAATGCAAATACATTAAAAAAAAGTTTGTCTGCTGTGTTCTGGGAAAACTATTTGACAGATATTAATGAAACTTCACACAAATGTTTAATGCATCAAGATCTGAAGCTGAGTTGATTCTGAGGTTCATTTGATTTTTCATTTCAGAGTTATGGCCCTTGTCCTTAAAAAAATATGCAAATAGTTTGTCCGTTGTTTTCTGGGAAAACTATTTGAGAGATATTAATGAAACTTCACACAAATGTTTAATGCATCAAGATCTGAAGCTGAGTTGATTCTGAGGTTCATTTGATTTGTTGTTTCGGAGTTATGGCCCTTTTACTTAAAAAATAATGCAAATAGTTTGTCCGCTGTTTTCTGGGAAAACTATTTGACATATATTAATGAAACTTCACACAAATGTTAAATGCATCAAGATCTGAAGCTGAGTTGATTCTGAGGTTCATTTTATTTGTCGTTTCGGAGTGATGGCCCTTGTCCTTAAAAAATATGCAAATAGTTTGTCCGCCGTTTTCTGGGAAAACTATTTGAGAGATATTAATGAAACTTCACACAAATATTTAATGCATCAGGATCTGAAACTGAATTGATTCTGAGGATCATTTGAATTTTCGTTTCAGAGTTATGGCCCTTGTCCTTAAAAGATAATGCAAATAGTTTGTCGGCTGTTTTCTGGGAAACTGTTTGAGAGATATTGATGAAACTTCACAAAAATGTTTAATATATCATGATCTGATGCTGAGTCGATTTTGAGGTTTATTTGATATGTTGTTTCGGAGTTATTGCCCTTTTACTTAAAAAAAATGCAAATATATGCAAATAATTTGTCCACTGTTTTCTGGCAAAACTGTTTGACAGATATTAATGAAACTTCATAAACATGTTTAATGCATCAAGACCTGAAGCTAAGTTGATTCTGAAGATCATTTGATTTGATGTTTCGGAGTTATGGCCCTTGCACTTAAAAAAATAATGCAAATCTATGCAAATATGAGGATGGCCATAACTTTTTCATTTGAAATGATATTTACTTCAATTTTTTTACATGGTTAAACCTTAATATGAATTTTCACATATATTACGGGGATTTTGATATGTCATTTTATTCAAAAGTTATGGTCCTTGAACTTCGTGTGTTCATTGCTTTGTTAGTCGGTCAACTTTTAGTTTGTCTGTGGTTTTCTGGGAAAAATATTAAAATGATATAAATGAAACTTAATACAAATGTTTTAAGCAACAAAATTTGAAGCTGAGTTTATTTTGAAGTTCATTCAGTTTGTCTTTACAGGGTTATGGAACAGATAAGCGTTGGCACCCGCTTGTGCTCTGGTTTAATTACTTTCAAACAGATGCTTTACTTGCAACATATGTTTATTTGCTGTTTTATACTTTTTCTTGACATTGTCTACAATAAAATTTTCATCATAAATACATTTACTCTTTTTTTCTCCCATTTCAAAATCTGTTAACAATTTCAGGTGATTGCCATTATAGATTGTAAAACTATACAACCATTCTTGATTATCTACATGAATTGTTTGCGAGGTTCCAATATTTAATTAATTTTAAACTTATTTTTGTATACATTTATATAAATATATTTATATATAATGTTTTCAGAAGATCAAGATTTCTTGACACTGTTCAACTTGTACCTTTACTAAATTATACTTCAAATTTGGAAATTGGGTTTGAAATATTTACATAAAACATGCAAAATGCCAGCTACCACCAGATAAGATTTCAGCATCTGGGAACATAAAAAATAACTCGCAAACAAACACCCAAATACAGTAGAATCTCTCTAGACCGAACAGAAAATAAACATTATTTTCGAGGATTCAAAACAGGTGGCTGCTTGATGCAGGCTGACAGCGATACGGAAACTTCTGCCGGAGCTTTTTGTATAGTTGGTCAGCATACAGCAGTCTTTAATGCCCAGTCATAATGTTTATATTCGTCCGGTTTAGAGAGGTTCTACTGAATAACACACGTTTTCTTTCCAAAAACACAGATCCCTTCAGTACTATCAGTACTTTGATTAGTCTGAGACATGTAGTAGCATTTAGATTATATTAGTCAGAAAGTAGATCTCTTAGGGCGACTGTTGATCAAATTAGACAGGTCTATTCTGAAGGGAAAATTACATTAGTCATTTCGGAAGTGGTCGGTGAAAAATGTTTACAAATTATTATTCTAAAACATTTAGCATGCAGCACCTTCAATGTTTAAACCTTACTACTACGCTGAATGTTCAAATGGAATATTCCAAAATTCGAACAAGTCAGTCAAGCTTGAAGTGAATATTAAGGGATTTTTCTAAAGAAAAGTGTAGCATGACAATCAGGGCCAGACCCTGATGAGAGGGCTCCTATAGGAGCCCTCTCATCAGGGTCTACACTGTTTGCAAAATACATTAGTGACTCGTATCCCGCACAGTAAGGGTTAAATAGGTAACATGTTTCACCCGCAAAAACTGATAAGAGATTTATTGAAAACTGAAAAAAGTATTTAACGTTTCCATATAAATGCCTTTTCACGTATTTGCAAACAGAGTAGACCAAGATCAGACGGCTCCTATAGGAGTCTGCTTTGTTTGCTTTTGACATTGATATAGATCTGATTCTACAGTTTCTGTCAAAGCAAAAACAATACTTGAAAGGTTTATGTTATAAAAATTCAGCTACTAGATATTCATGATGTAGTAATTTATTACCACAATATTGAACAGGAAAAGTATTAACCCTTTCCCTCATAGGCTACTTTTAGATCCTACCTCTTTGAATAAATCTACCGAAAAGGAACATAAATTAGAGAAAATGAAATTTTTAGTGAAACCATTGTGATAAATAGAGCATTTGCTCCTTAGGAGCAAATGCTCTATTTATCACAATGGTTTCAAAAAGTGACTGAAATGTGTATTTATGGAGGAAAGGGTTAAACCTTATACATTTGCAAACAGCTTGAATCCAGATAAGATGCCTACTAACTGTGTGTCTCAACATAATATAACTTGTTAGACACTTTGTCAAAAGTTTCTCAGAAGGTTGTGGCATGACACTTTGCCAAGAGGAGCCATCTGATCTGATCTGGGTCTACTCTGTTTTCAAATGCATAAAAATGTGTTTATATGATGGAAAGGGTTAAGAAATTAAGTAGGTCACAAATATTTATGTAAAACACTGATACATTGTGAGAAAATCTGTAGGGTATGCAGAAAAATAACTTTGTATATATACAAAGATACATAAATTAAAATATTTTTCTGAATAGCTTCTTTATTTCTCCACTTGACTGTTTATTCAATGAATATTCATGTAAGAAGTAATGATGACAATTATATTTATTAGCTCAATTTTCATAATCTAAACTTTTCAAGGGAATATTTTACTTTGACAAAGACTGTAGAATTAAATATATATCATGTCAAAAGCAAACAGAAACAGACCCTCATCAGACGGCTCCTATAGAGACTGCCTGATATAGGTCTACTCTGTTTGCAAATGCGTGAAAAGGCGTTTACATGATGGAAAAGGTTAATCCAGTGTTATAACCACTCTTTTGAAGCTTCATTATTAAGAGGATATAAACATAACTTTGAAAGACTGTGGTCAGATGATATTTCACATACAGTAAAACCCCACTAATGCGACCAACTAAAAGAGGTATAATTCTGGGTACTATATGCAGGTGGTAGCTTAATGCAGGACAATAGTAATGCAGAAAGCTCCTGCATTAAGCAACCACAGGACAAAAGTAATGTAGAAAGCTCCTAGAGGAGCTTTCTGCATTACTTTTGTCCTGCATTAAGCAACCACCTGCTTATAAAGACATCCATGTTTATTTATTAACTGGTTGCAATAGAGGCGTTCTACTGTAGTTATGACTAGCGGTGCAGTTAAGATGCGTGAATTAAAACATTTTCAAGAATAACTTCTGTATTTCTCCACCAAACTTTATGTTGGAATTACTCTTAAGAATAACTGCAAATACTCAGTGGTCCAGATAAGATGCGTAAATTAGATAACTTCTTTATTTCTCCACCAAACACTATGTTGTGACCACTCTTTATAATCGTCTCTTCGAGACGATTCTAAAGAGTGGTCACAACATAGGGTTTAGTGGAGAAATGATGATTTTAGAATTTGAGTACGCACATTTATCTGTTGCTCAGTATAACCCCTTGATTATTCAAAATATCATCAACTCTGACAAGCCTTGTTGTGTATTATTTATCACATTCAGTGATAATTCAAGTTAAAATGTAATCAAGGGAGGTGATTCATGCAGACCTGTCAGATCAAGGGAGAGAATTCATATCAGGTCTTACTTGCGTTGAAAATGATAATGCTGTATTGAACATACTTGATTTTTGAATACAAATAGAGGAAGATTTAAAGGTATCAAGTTTCGTATAGAATTTTATGATATAAAGAGCAGTCAAAAATTGACTTTATTGGTAGATATTGATTTGTATTGTGTTTTAATAGGGATCTCTGATTGCAGTCAAGAACAAGAATATTCCTATTATTGAAAGTATAGAACAGCATTTACTGAAGCCAGAGAGTCCTTAACCCTTTACTCCATGAATATTCACGTAAGAAATTATGAGATCATGAATATAAATTAGATGGATTTTTATAACACAGTACATGTTGGTCATGGTAGAAACTATACAATCAGATCTGTTCTATTCCATAAGCCAATGAGCAGACCCAGATCAGTATCTGTGCTTATAAAACTTTTTAGTTTAGTCTGAGTTTGTTCTCGAGTTTTTGATTGGTCAGATTTGAGCCAAAGGCTCAAATCTGACCAATCAAAAGCTTGAGAACAAACTCCTACAGGAGTTGTCTGTTTGCAAACCTCATGGAGACACTGTTTTAGTCCCGGCCGGTCTAGGTATTTGGATTTTTCATGTGAGGAAGCCTTCCAGCTGGCTTGCGGTAGGTCGATGGTTCTTCCTGGATGTTCTTCTGTGTACAAAACAGTGCAATTTATTCTGTGCACAGAATAACCCCTGGGGTCTTCCTCCACCTGTTATTAGCTGGACATCTTGATGTGACAGAAATACTGTTAAAACAACGTAAAACCCGATAAAGATCAAACCAAACACTGTTTGACACCTTTGCAAACAGGAAAGACCCTGATCAGACAACTCCGTTAGGAGCCATCTGATCAAGATCGGCTCAGTTTGCTTGTGAAATAATACAGATCTTATTGCACTTTTTTTTTTCATGGTAAAAACTTCAATAGTTCATGATGCCATTATAAATTATTCTCATAGATATTCATTCTTTACCCTATGATTATTTATGTGAAGTAATAATGCCATTATGAATATTGATTAGAATATTGTATATGAATATTATGAATATTGTAACACATGCACACCAGGGCAGAAACTGTAAAATCATATATATTATTTCATACACAAACAGAGTAGACCCTGATCAGACAGCTCCTACAGGAGCTGTCTGATCTGGGTCTACTCGGTTTGTGAAGGCGTAGAAAGGCGTATTTATAGAGTAAAGGACTAATATTTGATGCTTGAATAGAAAAGTTTTCACAAAAGGAAGACAAAATCAGTTAAAGGTTTTTATTGCAGATGAAGACACTACGGTAGATCAAATATGTAAACCATTTCCATACAGATAAGACTATAAGTAATTGGATGTTCCATCACAGACCAAGTTAACTGACACACTTTATTTTGAATGAAAATAGAAGGATGAATTTAGAAGACAATTGTGGCTGGCTTAGCCTACTTTTAGTAACAATTGAACATAACTGTGTATCCATGATAACTCTTTGCTTGCTTGCTGCGAATTTGTTTGGATCCAGATTAGATACTTAGTAACTTGTTACTTTATCAGGATCAAAATTGTTTCATACGCTGACTGTTTAACTGAAGAGAAATGAAAGGAAAATTTACTTTGAGAATTTAAGCCGACAACAATTTTAGCAAACAACTTTTATTAGTGTGCATAGTGATAAAGGTGGTTGTTTGAATGGAGGAATCTTAAACGGATAAGTAGGTGAAAGAATGGTTATTTTATTGAACTGTTTGGGTATCATGGGCTTTGTCATATCATGGGTTGTGTCTCTGGCTCAGGCTATACAGAAGAACCTGTAATGATAACACACACGGGTGCTTAACCCTTTCCTTCTTATACTCGCATTTTGATGCATTTGCAAACAGAGTAGACCCAGATCAGACGGCTCCTATAGGAGCATTCTGATCAGGGTCTGCTCTGTTTGCTTATTGTATGATATAGATCTGATTCTACAGTTTCGGTCTGAATGTTCTGTGTTCATATGCCATTATAAAAAACAATCTAATTAATATTCTTTAATAGTTATATTCTTTACATGAATATTCAACAGGGAAAGGGGCTTAATCAATTAGACAATATTTCTATGGTAACAACTTGTTGGATAAGCTACAGGAGAATTTGATAGTGTTTCTTAACATTGGTGGCCGTTTGGTGGAAATGACCATTGAAGCTTAATAGGTATGTTAATTATTTGCTAAACTTTTTATTGGTGTGGTTGTTTTGATAGCCTTATCAAACAGCTTGCATCCAGATGAAATGGTAAATTATTCAGCAGCCCAGGGTGTTATCAGGGCCAAAACTGTTTTTGACACTGTGTTACATTTGAATTTGAAATATTTTGACTAATGGTAACAGATTTTATGCAACACTGATTTGCCAGAGGGATGAGAGATGGGGGTTGAAATCAGAAACTGATGCATTGTAGAAATTTGAACTGTTAAGTATTGTATTTTCTGAAAAAATATCACCCATGTGAAAATGGCATGCACTTTTGTGGGGTAAAGTCTCATTCTCTTTTTCGCTAGTATTCAATGGAATTTCATTGAGAAAGGCATTGTATTTCAAGGAGAACAAGCAAAAGGGGTATACACAAAGGCTATAGGGCAAGTTGAAGCTGTTAGCTTGACATCCTGCCACTAATTGCGACTTGACAAGACTTTCGCAAACAGCCTGGGTCAGGATAAGATGTACAGTACTTCTTGGTCTTATCAGGGTCCAACCTGTTTGCCTCTCAGTTCTTGAAAGTACAGTAAAACCCCGCTAATGTGACCACCTAAAAGAGGTGTATAATTCTGGGTGCTAGATGCAGGTGGTAGCTTAATGCAGGACAAAAGTAATGCAGAAAGCTCCTAGAGGAGCTTTCTGCATTACTTTTGTCCTGCATTAAGCAACCACCTGCTTATAAAGACATCCATGTTTATTCATTAAGTGGTCGCATTAGAGGGGTTCTACTTTACAGATGGTTAGAGTTTGTGCTGATATTAATTTTTCAGAGTCTGTTTTGATAGATTACATTGAAAGGTGGATCAGTAGCCCATGCGTAATCATTTCCTTGTTCTATATTTATTCCAAATTTCAATACCTTCTGAATATTCATGGTCAAATGAAATGTGGCAGGTAGTGAACATTGTAGTCATTTTAGAAAGTTAAAAGAAAGAAAGTAAAGAAACAGAACTATCACATTCCATTAGCAAACAGAGCAGACCCTGATCAGACGGCTCCTATAGGAGCCGTCTGATCTGGGTCTACTCTGTTTGCAAATGCATGAAAAAGCGAAGGAAAGCGTTAGCAGTAGTCTCCCCTCTGTAGACTCCCCTTTCATTACCAATGCCAGTTAATTTGTTCTAGAGGATCAGGATCTGTACTGTAAGCCACTCAAACAGCTCTAGCTAGTTTAACCCTTTCCCTGTTTTAATATTCATGTAAAAAATAATGAGGGTCGACCTTTCAATTTTGAGTGGATTCTTTAGTTAAACACTGATGGGCTATTCCACTCTGAAATTTGAGCATGTACAGGGTTAATGGTCTACTTCGCTAATGTAGCTGACAGCTTCATGTTGCTTAATGTTTAGAAACATTAAAGGTTTTCCTGTCACATGTATTCAAAGTGGAATGGGCCAGTCACTGTTTAACTGTAGAGTCCATTCAGTAGGAAAGGGTATAATTGCGCGATAAGGTATTTAAAGACTAACAGTGCAGACCCCGATGAGAGGGCTCCACTAGTTGCCCTTCTGGTATGGGTGTATACCAGTTTGCAAATGGCAGTACACTTATTTTCCACATTTAAGTGTTAACCCTTACAACGCTGAATTTTCAAATGGATTATTCCAAAATTCAAACAGGTCAAGCTTATGGTGAATATTTAGGGACTTTTTCGAAAGAAAAAATGCAACATTACAAACAGTGCAGACCCTGATGAGAGGTCTCCTAGACATCTGGGTCTACACTGTTTGCAAAGGACAGCAGTGATGTGTGTCCCACTCTGTTAGGGTTAAAGGATACCTGTCTCATTTTGTAGCCAATGGGCCTTTACAAAACTTTGTCCGAAACAAATGACAAAAACTGTACAGTGTATTTTACATGCTGTACCGCTGTTCGGCAATACAGGACGACACTGGGTCCCGCATTTGATATCGTGTGAACGGAATAAAAAAAATACAGTACAACCTGTCTATAGCGACCAATGAAAGTAACTTTAATTATGGGGATTTATGATATGTGGTAGCTTAATGCAGGATGAAAGTTATGCAGAAAGCTCCTTGGGGAGCTTTCTGCATTACTTTTATCCCACATTTAGCTACTGCCTGCTCTTTTAGAACGGCATTTATAGTCATTATATTGTCGCTATAGGCTGGTTGTACTGTGTGTTACAGGCCACAATTAAATATCTTGTCAAATGAAAGACTCGGAGATGTTCATGTTAAATTGCAGGTGTGTTTGTGAAACTGTCTTTTGATGTTTGACTCATGCCAGAATTAAACATGCTGGAGGAAAAAAAAGACAGAAGACACAAACAAGAGTGTTTTGTTAGGGAGTTTCTATGCACAAAGCATAGAGGAATATCTTTCGGATTAACAAGTAAGTTATATGTACCTAAAAAGATGTCTTCTGTTGTAGTCCAAATGAAACACGAAGTAACTGGATTTCATGTAGATCATTGCTGACACTTATGGTTTTGTACAGAATATCACAATAGTGTGTGCACAGAGAGAGAGAAATAACTTGCAGGTACAGATCTGAACTGCAAAGATTTGGTGGAGATGTTTTTCATCCGAGTACAGTAAATCCCTATCCGAAGTGACCAGAAAATAGAAGCTTTAACCCTTTACTCCATGAATAATCATTCAAGAAATATTTACATCATGCATATTAATTAGATTATTTTTTTATAATGGCACCTGAACATAAGAATGCTTTTTCATTGTAGAAACTGTAAAATCATATCTATGTTATTTCAAATGCAAACGGAGCAGACTCTGGTCAGATGGCTCCAATAGTAGCTGTCTGATCTGGGTCTACTCTGTTTGCAAAGGGATAGAAAGGCGTATGTATGGAGTAAAGAGGTTAACCCTTTACCAGTGTCCATGCTTATAAAGCTTTTAGTTGAGTCTGAGTTTCGTTCTCAGGCTTTTGATTGGTCAGATTTGAGTTCGCAAGCTTTTGATTGGTCAGATTTGAGCCAAAGGCTCAAATCTGACCAATCAAATGCTTGAGAACGTTCTCAGACTCAACTAAAAGTTTTATAAGCATGGACCCTGATTGAGAAGCCTTTAATCCTGTAGGATCCTTCTGATCAGGGTCTGCTCTGTTTGCTTTTCAAATAACATTCATGCAGTTATGTTGATCATATACAGTAGAACCTGTTTTAAGCGACCATTCATTTATTCAACAGTCTTACAAAGCAGGTGGTTACTTAAAGAAGGGCAAAAAGAATACAGAAAGCTCCTATAGGAGCCTTCTACATTACGTTTGACCTGCATTAAGCTACCACCTGCCTTACAGACCCATAATTAGATCTAATTTCGATGGTTGCTTAAGACAGGTTCTACTGTACATATTTATGTCCTTATGAGAATACCAGAATCAGACAGCACCTATAGGAGCTGTCTGATCTGTTTATTTCTGAAATTATAATAGATCTGGCTCCACAGTATCTACCATTGCCAAAAATCTTACGTACATAATTATGCAGTTATAAAAATGCAGCTAATAATTATTCATTATGTCATTATTTCTGACATAAGTATTCAACAGGGAAAGGGGGGTTAAGACTTCTCTGTTTAATCAGTAAGTGGTTTTACTGAAAATGTATAGGTCGCCCAAAGGATTGCGGTGTTCATACTAGCCGGGACGACATGGTAATTTGTCTCTTTGTTACTCCCAGGCCGGAGGATTTTTTGTATGGATTTGTGGGAATATGAGCGGATAAATTGCATCTTATACTAGCTGTGCTGATTTTTCATGCTCTGAGTACTTACAATGAATTGGTGTGATGGAAATTGAACCCTTCTCATGTTAACCCATTCCTTCGTATAAACATGTTGTCATTCATTTGCAAACAGAGTAGACCCTGATCAGACAGCTCCTACAGGAGCTGTCTGATCAGGGTCTGCCCTGTTTGTGTATGAAAATATTATAGTCCTGATTCTACAGTTTAATCCAGTATCAAAATATCATGTGTGCATAATATATTTACTGCTATTAAAATTCAGTTTAGAAACAGTCATGATATTATTTTATCTTGCATGAATATGTATGAGGGAAAAGGTTAACCCTTTCCCTGTTCTGTATTTAGGCCAAATTTCAATACCTAGTGATTATTCATTAACAAAGTAGTTATAAAGAAATATGGACGGTAGAACATTCTAGACATTTTAGGAAGCAAAGAAACAGATCTATTAAATTCTATTAGCAAACAGAGTAGACCCTGATCAGACGGCTCCTCTAGGAGCTGACTGATCATGGTATACTCTGTTTGCAAATGGGTGAACACATGTTTATATGAGGGAAAGGGTTAAGCATTCTTGGGGTTGGCATTTGCAAACAGCTTGGGTCCAGGGATGAGAAGCCCCCATCTCATCAGGATCCAAGCTGTTTGACACTCGATCAATAGTTTCTCAAAACATTGAACAAACTGGAAGTCGACGAAAAGTTCAGCAATTCGGAGATTAGGCAGAGATTATTTTTTTGTCACAAGAGGAGTTAAAATAGATTCAGGGCAGTTGTGGTATTCAGGCATGGGATAATTGGATGAGGGACGCCCAGTTACTTTCCATGGTTATCGGTTGTTTAGAGGTTGGAATGTGCCATTGTTGACTTTGCAAGGGATTTTATTTTTGTTACCCTACATTATTATGCTTTAAGCATATATTTGACAACTTTATTAAACAGTTTTGAACCAGATCAGATGCAGAGCAACATACATTTCTTCAGAATCTAAACAATCTTACAATTTGGTTGTTAATTATGTTATAATTCAGAAGTATCTTTTTCCAGTCTTGAAGCATACAAAATGTTTTTACAAGGACAGCATTTCAGCTTACTAAAGGAATGAACAATTTTTGTAGCCCAGCAAGATACAAGAATGATGTATTTCATCTGAAAAAGAGAAGGCATTCAACCCTTCAATTACAACATGGTACTAAAGTTCAGATACTGAAAGTAGCGAGGACTGGATGGACTAAGCTGTTTATGTTAACTTATACAGTGCGGGACACGAGTCACTAATGTTCCTTGCAAACAGTGTAGACCCAGATGACAAACAGTGTAGACCCAGATGAGAGGGCTCCTAGAGCCCTCTCATCAGGGTTTGCACTGTTTGTCATGTTACACTATTCTTTATAAAAAAAAAACCTTAAATATTCTTCATAAGCTTGACCTGTTTTAATTTTGGAATTGTCCATTTGAAAACTTAACGTTGTAAGGGTTAAGCCTTTACTACTTGAGCAGTCTGATCTGGTTCTACTCTGTTTCCCTGTTCAATATTCATGTCATGAATTTCTATAATGGCAATTTTTTGGTAATTGTAAAAACAATTATTTCATAAGCAAACAGAGCAGACCCTGATCAGGTGGCTCCTATAGGAGCCATCTGATCTGGGTCTGCTCTGTTTGCAAATGCATGAAAATGTGTTTATATGAGGGAAAGGGTTAATTCCTGTGTTCATAATTATGCTAGGGTTAACTTCAAGACTAAGCTGACAGTTATGAATTATTTCATTGCCATTTTTTGTCAGCTGCTCGGTTTACTTTTGAATTTTCTTCCTTTTCGATAACAAAAATTATAATCACAACAAACTGTTTGCATAGATAATCATAGATTAGAAGCAAAAAGTTAATGTTGTGAAAACTGTTGTATGGCAGTTTCAGTTTTAACCCTTTCCTTCATATAAACGTGTTTTCACGCATTTGCAAACAGAATAGACCCAGATCAGACAGCTCCTAGAGGAGCCATCTGATCAGGGTCTGCTATGTTTGCTTATAGAATTTGATAGATCTGTTTCTTTGCTTTCTAAAATGTATACAATGGGTCACCTCCCATATTTCTTTATAACTATTTTGTTAATGAATATTCAGTAGATATTGAAATTTGGCCTAAATACAGAACAGTGAAAGGGTTAACTGTTTGAAAATGGGATATGAGTGTAGTCATATGCTAATAGTTACAGTAGATACAGATCAAAGGGCTCCTTCGAGAGCCCCCTAATCATGGTCTGCACTGTTTGTCATTCAAATTCCTGTCGCAAATAACAACCTTTCATACTGAATAGACTCTATAGTTTCAAAATGACGGACCATTCCACTTTGAAAATTCAGTATTCAAAAGAGTTATAACATTAGCTGATTTGTTTTTATCCGATTTGTTTTCAGAGAAACTTTATTTTGAGAGTTCAGTGGCATCTTTAATGGATGCAATCTGTTTTCAAATGCCAGTCATGTAGTAATTAGCTTGAGGAGTGTTAACCCATTCCCTCATACTAACGACTTTTGACGACTCTGTAAAAATCACTTTGTGAAACCATTGTGATAAATAGAGCATTTGCTCCTATAGGAGCAAATGCTCTATTTATCACAATGGTTTCAAACTACAAAATTAAAAAAACAACACCTTTTCTCTAGTTAATGCTCCTTTTCGGTAGATGTATTCAAAGAGGTTGCGTCTAAAAATAATATAGGGAATGAGGGTATGGGTTAAAGTAAAAGATGGCAGATGAAATTTTTGTGAACTCAGCAAGTTATTTTATAAGATAGCTGAAAGTGCATGTGAACTAGCATTTTTTTTGCACATACAGAAAACAGTTAAAGTTATATTACAGACTGCAATATATCAGGTGTGTTGTAAGATATCAGTACTGCCTCTAGGTGGTGTCATAGGTATTTAATCATTTTATCACATTCAGCAAATGTTTGTTTGATAAATTGTTTCCGCAATTTTTTACTCTTTATTATTTTGATCTCTGTGCTCTCTCTCTTTCTTTCTTTCTTTCTTTCTTTCTTTCTTTCTTTCTTTCTTTCTTTCGTTCTCTCTCTCTCTCTCTCTCTCTCTCTCTCTCTCTCTCTCTCTCTCCTCTCTCTCTCTCCTCTCTCTCTCTGTAATATATCTTTTTAGTCTCTCTCTCTCTGATATGTATATCTGTCTCTCTTTCTCTCTCTTTCACCCTCCCTCTCAGTTTTTCTTTCTTTCTTTCTTTGTGATGGAGTAAAGGGCTTACATGTCAAAATGGGCTATGAGAGTTAGTTTATTTCGAAATAGATTAGGAATTCACAAACATCATCTCAATATGCTTTAGATGTCTGTTCCCAATTGCACTGTTTGTGTTTTGGTTGTCTTTTGGGCTAGTTCTGGCTGTACTTAGAAACATTTTCTGTCCGATCTACTGCTGCATTTGTGTAAACATTGCTTTAGGTAAGGAGTAGCTAGTGTTTCAAACATGGTACTTGAAGTTTGTAACTTTCACAGTAAAACCCCCTCCAAACCAGCATTCTAGTAGAGAAGAATTCAGATACTTTTAGGCAGGTGGCTGCTTAATGCAGGATGAAAGTCATGCAGTAAGCTCCTATAGGAGCTTTCTGCATGACTTTCACCCTGCATTAAGCTGCCACCTGTATCCAAGACCGATATTTATACTAAATTTAGCATCCAGTTTTGTGGGGTTTTACTGTATACTGGAAACTTGAGTTTTGTGGGATACTGTTTGGCCATTAGTGTGTTATTCAAGAGAATTGTTTGGGAATAGTTTAGATCAAGACAGGAGGAAATAAATGCAACTCAGTGGCTCATCAGGATCCAGACTACTTGAAAGCTGATTATGCTTTTGAAAAGAGATGGAAGAATGATTATGCTTTTGAAAAGAGATGGAAGAATGATTATGCTTTTGAAAAGAGATCGAAAAAACACGCTGCTTTGAAAATTGATGATAATAGACAAATGACGCCTCATACAAATATTTGCCTCACATGCTAAAGGATAAATGTCTGATAGTTGCCATTATGTAGAAATCGATGGAAATATTCATGTAAACCTCATAATCTACATGTCAGGGAGATAGATACTTGTGAATCATGTTGGCATATCGTCTCAATGCAATACTAACATAATGGACATGATATGACAGGAGCTGTCTGATCTGGGTCTACTCTGTTTGCAAATGAGTGAAAATGTGTTAATATGAAGGAAAGGATTAAAGCAATGTAAAACCCTGGTACAAACAAGTAATAATTCTGCCTAACCAGTCATTAGTGTCTCTCCGTCATAATTCTTAAAGTCAGGCTCTTGCTGAACCCTTTCTCCATTATTACGCCTCTGTAATAACCACTTCACCATTGTGATAAATAGAGCATTAAAATTTTGCTCCTATAGGAGCAAATGCTCTATTTATCACAATGGTTTCAAACTACAAAATTCTAAAATTTTACTTTTCTCTAGTAAATGCTCCTTTGGGGTAGATTCATTCAAAGAGGTTGGATCTAAAAATAGCCTATATGGAGGAAAGGGTTAAGTGACTTTTTACCAGTTATACAAATGATAGGGATTTTCAAAAAAAACCATCCATGGTCAAAAGGAGAAGGCTGATTTTCTGTATGTGGAATAAGAACTATGATAATTTCATAAGCTCCTATAGGAGCCATTTGATCAGAGTCTACTGTATTTGCATTGCAAAGGCGTGCCTTTCTATGCCTTTTCAAATAGAGTAGATCCAGATCAGAAGGCTCCTAATAGAAACTGTCTTGATCAGGATCTGCTCTGTTTGCTTATGATATAATTAATACAGATAATATCAATGTGCTATTATAACAATCTAATTAATATTCATGATTTTATTATTTCTTGCATGAATATTCATGGAGTAAATGGTTAACCCTTTCCTTCATATAAATGCATTTTCACATACCATAAACCCCCTCTAATGCGACCACCAAAAACGGGCATAATTCATAGTGGCAAAGGCAGGTGGTAGCTTAATGCAGGAAGAAAGTTATGCAGAAAGCTCCTTCTGCATAACTTAATTCTACATTAAGCAACCACCTGCTTATGAAGACAGCCATGTTTGTTCATTAAATGGTTGCATTAGAGGGGTTTTACTGTATTTGCAAATTGGTCTTTATATGAGGGTAAGTTTATTTCTTACAGGGGCCATCTGATTATGGTCTGCTCTTTTTGCTTTTGACATGATATAGATCTGACTACAGTTTTGATCAAAGCAAAAACTATAAAAAATAAATATTCATGATATCATAATTTCTTACTTGAATATTAATGGATTCAAAGGGTCAAGACACTTTAACATTGTCAAAGGCTGGTGCAGCAGTTTTCTTTGTTAAACTGATGCAGTCTTCCAGAAGGAGACATGCATTCTCTCCAGATGCTCTTGTTATTTAGCCAATGCCAATTGTTGATGTTATCATTGGATGATGAATGTTCGTCCATTTTGGGAAACAACCTGATTGATTGATATGGGAATCGTGTAAGATACAAGGCTTTTGGTATGGAGTTACAAGAGAAATCATGGTCACGTCTGATTCCAGTGACATGTCAATTTCATGACTGAATGGGAGGCCAGGGGATAGAAGACATTGAATACCATACTAATCTGGGGATCTGTCAGTATTTAGCCCTTTCAATGCAGAATTATCCGAGAAGAATGACCCATCACTGTTTAACCCTTTATATGGGGGGAACAGATATATCAGTCATTTGCAAACAGTGCAGACCCAGAACCTGATTATAGTACTCCTCTGATCTAGGTCAACACTGTTGAGAAAGGAAATCAGTGACTGGGATGCCACTCTGAAAGGTATGGTTTATCCAGCCATCAGTATGTTTTGTGGTAATCCAAATAGTTTAGATCCAGATTAAGACAGCAATTCATCTAACTGACACTCGGTTTTTTTGTTTTTTTTTGTAAAGTAAGAGATCCCTCTCATCAGGGTCTGCACTGTTTGTCATGTTACACTTTTCTTTGGAAAAATCCCTAAATATTCACCATAAGCTTGATCTGTTTGAATTTTGGAAAATCATTTGAAAACAGCATTATAAGCTTTAAGTAGTTAAAAAATAACTGCATGTTAAAGGTCTATTCTTGCTAGCTAAAAGGTGAAATACAATATGCATAAGTTCTGGATAAGAAATTAGTTTTGTGCATGTATATCCAATTAATTGCCAGAACAATTAGGGACACATGTATCAATAACGACTAAATAAGGAAGGAAATAAATGACAAATCATCGTAACATGAATACTGAAGGTTAATGGTGAAAGGATACGATCCTACAGAAATCTGGATACAGTAAAAGCCGTCTTAACCCTTTCCCTGTTCGATATTTATTCCAAATTTCAATACCTACTGAATATTCATGGGAAAAATAGTTATAATGAGATATGGAAGTTGTAGTCATTTTGGGAAGTAAGGAAACAGATCTTTCAGATTCCATTAGCAAACGGAGCAGACCCAGATCAGACTGCTCCTATAGGAGCGTTCTGTTTTACTTTCACCTTGCTTTAAGCAGCCACCTGCCCTAAATACCAACTAATTAACACAATTTAGTGGCTGTTATACAGAGGTTTAACTGTATATTCACCATTCTTATGCTATTTGCATCTTGGCTGACGTTTGCAAACAGCTTAGATCCAGATGTCTCATCAGGATACTCTGTCAATAGTTTGAGCAAATCGGATGTCAGTGAAAATTTCAGCAATCGGACATTGAGCAGACATAAAAAAAATTCAGCTGGAGAAGAGTCAAGGTTAAAATATAGTAATGTCTTAAAATTCTGTCCGTAAACTTTGATAGCGGACAAAATTTGGATAATTTCTATCGAAGCTTTCACATTAACATTTGAAAATTCATCCTTGTTAGGGTTAACCCTTTCCCTGTTCTGTGTTCATTCCAAATTCCAATACCTACTGAATATTCATAGATAAAATGATTATAACAAAATATGGCAGATGGAAAATTGTAGCCATTTTAGAAAGTAAAGACACAGATCTTTGAAATTCTATTAGCAAACAGAGTAGACCCTGATCAGACGGCTCCTCTAGGAGCCGTCTGATCTGGGTCTACTCTGTTTGCAAATGCATGAAAACATGTTTATATGAGGGAAAGGGTTAAGGAGAGAATTGATTTGATATTGAAAGAGGCCAAAAGGTCAAGAGAGGATGACTGGGTTGGAAAGGTGGGGGATGAGGTGGATTTGCGATTTTTTCGGAACATTGACAATTTTTGTTCAGGACTTGGAGAGAATAGTGTTTGTGTTGATTATGTAATCTTCAGATGTTGTAAAGGTACCAATGATTTTTTGGTTTGAACTCTCAGTCTATTAACCCTTTACTCTATAAATATGCCTTTGCAAACAAAGTAGACCCAGAGTCTGCTCTTGGTTATGAAATTATATATATATACCTGATTTTACTATTTCCATCAGAGCCAAAAATTGTCCCGTTCATATACCATTATAAATATTAAGCTATCTAGAAAACCTTAACCCTTTAATGACAACATGAATATTTTTTAGCTCAATATATTTATATTTGTAAACTTTTCAAGCCAAGTTTTTGCTTTGACAAAAACTGCAGAATCATATCATCAAAAGCAAAAAGAGCAGGCCAAGATCAGACAGCTCCTACAAGAGCAATTTGATTTGGGTCTACTCTGTTTACAAATGGGTGCTAAATCGTTTATATGAAGGAAAAGGTTAAATAAATGATTCCTTCTTGACATTCCTCTTCTTTTTCAATAGGAGTTAGGGTGTTGAACTGTTTTGATGCCAGCTGTTGGAAAAAATGAATGCTGATTTGTATGTAAGTATAATATTGGACTGCAAATTTTACATTGTATGACACTGTGTCACATCATATACATAAAACAGTCCCTAATTTTGTAGATTTTGAAACACAGTCTTGTAATGAGGACAGTTCTCTTTTGTATGTCACATTTCATTGGGTACAATTGTTTCAAGTGCCTTATTAACTCTCAACCTGCCGTGTGTGTTTGGCAAACATGTTGGATCCAGATACTCAGGAGTATCGCAGGGTTTTACAGGGTGGGATTCATACTATGTAACACTGATTGTTTTTGTGAATGAAATTTATTAAAATATTGCTTTTATTATGATGACTTTGACAATTTTCATAGCTGGCATGGGCAACATGTCTAGAGGTTATTCAAGTCCAAATGACTCCTCGTGTAGAATTTGTTCATATATACAAAGTCATAGAAAGATAAAATTGGTGAATTTGTCAGATAGCACCATACTTGAAAATCCCAGTTAACCCTGTATGTCCTGTGTGTTTGATGCATATTATTTTCAAACAAGGCAGATCTTGATCATATGCATACAAAATGTTCCCTTTGGACACAGTCTGTGCTGTTTTGCTGTAGAAATCTCCTGTCAAAAACATAATTTCACAATAGGAAAGGTGCTCTTCCATGAAATCAATCTCTTTTCATATCAAGGGCGAGGTTGGGTAAATTGATCTATTTTCATTCAGGACTGATACTTTCCCATCTACAGTAAAACCCATCTAAACAGGAATTTTGATAACGATTTAGGTATTTTTCTGCAGCTGGCTGCTCAGGGTATGCACTGTTTGTCATTCAAAATTTGTTATGAAATGTAACACTTTCTCATTAAATGAAATCTGCCTTTAACACATTCCCTCATAGGCTATTTTAGAGAATCGTGTAGTTTTGAAACCATTGTGATAAATAGAGCATTTGCTCCATAGGAGCAAATGCTAAATTTATCACTGGTTTCAAAAAATGAATTTTACATAGGCGTCAAAAGGCATCAATATGAGGGAATGGGTCAAATAGTGTCAATATGAGGGGGTGGTTTAAATAACAAGGGACCATTCCACATTGAAAATTGAGTGTTAGAAGGTTAAACAAATCCTGCTCGTATCATTAAGTATTTATTAAATGTCAAAGTTAAACTTGTTTCCTGATATTGGTATCTTTGATAACAGTAGAACCTGTCCTAGACGACCATTCATTTATTGAACATAATGGAGTCTTAGAAACCAGGTGGTTTGCTTAATGCAGTGTAAAAGTAATGCAGAAAGCTCTCTGCAATTACTTTTGACCTGCATTAAGCTATCACCTTCCTTACAGATCCGTAATTAGATCTCTTTTTGATGGCCACTAAGACAGAGTCTACTGTATATCTGGTTTTGAAGCCTTTGATTCATGAAATATTGTCAGAAATAAATATTGCATGAATATAAATTGGCTGAAGTTTTACACTCGTGTCATGAGTAATGTTTTACCATGGGAGAAACTGTAGGAGCCTTCTAATCTGTTTGCTTATGGAATAAGGTAAATCTAATTCTACATTGTCTGCTATGTCCAAAACTGTCTGTTTTCATATGCAATTATACCAAGGTTCCAGATAAGATATGTAAATTGAAACATTTTCAAGAATAACTCCTTTATTTCTCCACCAAACCCTGCATTGTGACCATTCTTTAGAATTGTCTCTTCGAGACGATTCTAAAGAGTGGTCACAGTATAGGGTTTGGTGGAGAAATGACGAGTTTAGTATTTGAGTACGCATCCTTATCTGTAGCTCTGCATTATACGATTCAGCTGATAAATGGTCACAACGTCAATAATTCTTACATAAATATTCGTTAGGTAAACAGAGCAACAGATAGACATGCATAATGATGTACTGAAATCGTCGTTTCTCCACCAAACCCTATGTCGTGATCACTCTTTAGAATCGTCTCAAAGGAATCATTCTAAAGAGTGGTCTTAACCCATTGTGTTTGGAGGAGAAATAAAGTCGTTTTTCTTGAGAATGTTTTAATTTAAGCATCTTATCTTGACCTCTGGGTTAACCCTTTCCCTCATATGAACGTGTTTTCACGCATCTGCAAACAGAGTAGACCCAGATCAGACGGCTCCTATAGGAGCCGTCTGATCAGGGTCTGCTCTGTTTGCTTACGGAATTTAATAGATCTGTTTCTATACTTTCTAAAATGGCTACAAGGTTGCACCTTTCGTATTTCATTATAATTATTTTGTTCATGAATATTCAGTAGGTATTGAAATTTGTAATAAACATAGAACAGGGAAAGGGTTACAGGGTTAAGCTGCTAATTGTGGAAGAGCAAGGTAAAGAAACCTGTAACAATTGTTTAGTCTGAAATTAAAGCTAACCCTTTGAATGCAGGTTACAAGTTTGCAAACAGTGTAAACCCAGATCAGAGGGCTCCTAGACAAACTCTCTGATCAGTGTTTGTCATTCAAAATCTTCTAGTAAAGGTATGCCCCTTTTAAAACTGAATGGACTCTATAGTTGAACACGGATGGGCCATTCCACTTTGAATATTCAGCATTTAAAGGATTGAAGTGTGTTAACTACAACATTCGCATCTGCAGAAGCAGGTTTTAATTGGTGCTAGGATAATAGTCAGAGATATTGGATATGTGGCGGATAGAGATATTGCAGCAATCATACATTGCCTTTGTGCTTTGTTATCTGATAGATGCATTACAGAAAGCATCTCTGAACTTTTATAACGATGTTCAGAGTTCCAGATAAGATGCGTAAATTTAAACATTTTCAAGAATGACTTCTTTTTTCTCCACCAAACCCTGTGTTGGAACTGCTCTTTAGAATCGTCTCGATGAGACTATTTGATTCGTAAGAGTGTTCATAAGATTGGGTTTGATTGAGAAATGACAAGTTTAGTATTTGAGTATGCACCTTTATCTGTAGCTCTTGATAAAATTAATATTCAAAGTGAAATTACATGTTAGTTCTTAACCATTTCCTTCATACAAACACTTTTTCATGCCTTTACAGAGTAAACCCAGATTGGACAACTCCTGTAGGATCCATTGGATCAGGATCTGCTCTGTTTGCTTATGAAACTGATTCTTTTTCTACTAATACCAACATAAGCTTAATAAGGGGAAATGTTATGCACAAGGTCCATAACTCTAGCGTCAGTATTTTTTATTTATTCCCCTTTTTCAATTTTTTTTTATCCATGCAATTACTCTTTTTCTACTTATGCAATTGATCTCAAACTTCATAAGCATGATGAGAGACAGTGTTATTGCACAAGGTCCATAACTCTAGCTTTAATATATTTTTAGTTATTCCCCTTTTAAGCTTGTCTGTTTTGAAGAAATCGCGAGCTATTGTCGTAACTTGGGCGTCCGCGTTGTCATTGTTGTTGTCGTCATCCGTAATCCTAACATTGACCATAACTTTTTCAAGTTTTCGTTTACAACCTTCATTTTTGGTATGCATGTTCATCTTGACAATGACGACAGACGAGCGTTGGCACCTTCTTGCAGTGCTCTTGTTCATACTTTCTGTACCTTATTTTGGCGCACATTTTGTACTTTAATACTGCGCCTATGATTAAGATTGAACTATTACTATAATAAACACGCCCCATCCCCTTACCAATAAAGAGCCAGTGGCAAATACTCATTAATCATCGACTTACAGTTCTAGCTCCATAAGCAAACAGAGCAGACCCTGATCAGATGGCTCTTACAGGAGCATCTGGGTTTACTCCATTTGCTAAGACATTTAACCCATTCCCTCATAGGCTATTTTTAGATCCAACTACATGTACTTTGAATAAATCTATCGAAAAGGTGCATTAACTAGAGAAAAGGAATGTATTAGAATTTTGTAATTTGAAACCATTGTGATAAATAGAGCATTTGCTCCTGTAGGAACAAATGCTCTATTTATCACAATGGTTTCACAAAGTAACTTTTACAGAGTTGCCAAAAGTCGTCGATATGAGGGAATAGGTCAAAAGTGGTCAATATGAGGGAATGGGATAAATGTGTATTGATGGAGTAAAGGATTGTTCTTGGTTCGGTCTGCCTCTGTATCCTCTTTAAGTGATTGTGAAGTGTGGAATGAAGTTTGGCCACCACCCAATGTTGGTTTCCCAGGCAGAATAAAGATTTATCAGCCTTTATCTCTGTGAGGGCGAACTTCAAGATATCTACTGCAAATAGTTTAGATCTGGATGAGATGCGGATTACTCACTGTCTCATTAACCCTTTGAATGATGAAGTTTTCAGAGTAGAAAAGCCCGTCAGTGTTTAACCCTTACTACACGGAATATTCTAGAAAGAAATGATGACATCATGAATATAATATTTTTATTAGATTAATTTTGAAAATGGCATATTAACACATGGAAATTTTGCCAATGCAGAAACCGTATAATCAGATATATTTTTATTCCATAAGCAAACAGAGCAGACCCTAATCAGACGGATCCTGTAGGAGTTTCAAAACAATGCAATTCTAAAATTTTCCTTTTCTCTAGTAAATGCTCCTTTTCAGTAGATTTATTCAAAGAGAATGTGTTTAAAGATAGCCCATGAGGGAATGGATTAACTATAGAGTCTACCTGGTATGAAGATTTAACCCTTTCCTCCATAAATACGCCTTTCTACGCCTCTGTAAAAATCACCTGTTGAAACCATTGTGATAAACAGAGCATTTGCTCCTATAGGAGCAAATGCTCTATTTATCACAATGGTTTCAAACTACAAAATTCTAAAAGTTTCCTTTTCTCTAGCTAATCCACCTTTTCTGTAGATTTATTCAAAGTGGTTGGATCTAAAACTAGCCTATGAGGGAATGGGTTAAAGTAGCTAAAGGACTGTGCAGATCCTGATCAGCGGGCTCCTCTCTGTGTCTGCACTGTTTGCAAATGACGGTGCATGTTTGTCCTACATTCAAAGGGGTAAGATATTCAAACTGAAGAGAAGTATTGTGTTTCAACAGAATTTGAAGAAGTCTGTACTGTAAGAATTTAGCAGACTGCTCTTTTTTGGCACAAGATAATTGTTTCAAGTGCAAAAGGTTAATGAATGCTTTATATACATGCAGCCGAGGTGGGTTCGCCTTCTAGTGCAGAGGTTTTCAGCCTGTCTGATGTATGGGCATTTAGATGGGGAACTCATTATTTACAGGGGTAGTAAGAAGTATTCGGATAAACAGACATTAATGATACATCGTAAACAAAGGCGAGGGGTGTGTGTGATAAAATAACCGGGATTTTTCATGTATTTTGCCTAGGATACAATATCATTATTCATGAGCTTGTGTTATATACAAGTGGTGGCATGTGTTTAACCGTTGGAATGCTGATTTCAAAGTGAACGGTATATCAACAGTTTATTCAGTATGAAACGATTAAATTTGCTACAGGAATTTTAATAACAAATCGCGTAGAGAGACCCTAGTCAGGATAACAGCAAGAGTTCTCTAGTTTCGGTTTACCATGTTTGCAAATGCCAGTTAACTTGTTACATTCAAAGGGTTAATTATCGGCCTACGGAGACTGGCAAATGGTATGTCTTGTATATATATTTTTCGCTTAGTGTACAGTTTTGTTGTTTTTTGCCCTGATTGTCTTTCTCAAGTTTATAGAAAATGTTAACAAGGCTTATTTATACAAAGTGAAGGAGGAATTAATTGAAGGTTGAGTATTCTATAATGTTGACCAAGGAATCATATGGTGGAGTTCAATAAGGATTATATACTATGGGGAAAATGCTTTGGTAAAATATACCACTCATTGAGAAAGGTACCACATATACTTTTTCAGACTGTGTAGATCCAGACCCATACCTTAACCCTATGGTAAACCCTTTTTCACGCATTTGCAAACAGTAGACTCAGATCAGATATCTGTCTGATCGGGGTCTGCTCTGTTTGCTTTTGACATGATTTAGATCTGATTCTACAGTTTGTGTCGAAGCAAATTAATCCCTTGAAAAGTTTACATTATAAAAAATGAGCTAATAAATATTCATGTTGCCATTATTTCTTACATGAATATTGAACAGGGAAACGGTTAATTGCCCTAAACATTCGGACACAAACTCTCTTAGGTCAATGGATTTATCCCATTCCCTCATATTGACAACTTTTGACGACTCTGTAAAAGTCACTTTGTGAAACCATTGTGATAAATAGAGCAAAAGCTATTTATCACAATGGTTTCTAACTACAAAATTCTAAACATTTCCTTTTCTCTAGTAAATGCTCCTTTTCGGTAGATTTATTCAAAATGGTTGGATCTAAAAATAGACTGAGGGAATGGGCTAAGCAATGTTACCAAGTTTAGTATAGATCAAGTTGTTCTTTCTTCATGAATATGTATTGTATAACCCTTTCCCTCATATAAACGGGTTTTCACACATCTGCAAACAGAGTAGACCCAGATCAGATGGCTCCTATAGATCAGGGTCAGCTCTGTTGCTAATGGAGTTTGATAGATCTATTTCTATACTTTCTAAAATGGCTACAATGTTCCAACTCCCATATTTCATTATAAATATTTTGTCCATGAATATTCAGTAGGTATTGAAATTTGGACTAAATATAGAACAGGGAAAGGGATAAATCAGAGCTATGTCAGAAAGACGTGCATACTCAAATACATGTACCAGAATTGTTATTTCTCCCAAACTCTATATTGCAACTACTGTTTAGAATATTCTCTTCAAGTTGATCTTCGAGACGATCGATTCTAAAGAGTGGTCACAGTGTAGAGTATGGTGTTGGTATAAGGAGTTATTCTTGAAAATGTACTTTCTCAACAGCAAGATTGTAGTATTTGATCCCAGATGTCATACTGTTAACCTTTTTAGTGCAGAATGTCCTTGGCAAACAGTGTAGACCCAGATGAGAAGGCTCTTAGAAGAGTTAAAAAAGAAAATTCCTAACTATTTACAGTAAGCTTGACTGGTTTGAAATTTTGGAACAGTCCATTTGAAAGTTCAGCATTGAAAGGATTAAGAAGGATGATCTTTTACTGACTGAACTAGTCATGATGTAGGAAAATTGATCAAACCTGATGTGGCAGATGGTATAATAGTTCTTGTGATTTTGCAGCTGCAGTGGAGAAGATTCATTGAACTTGTGAAATGTAATCTCACTTCTCTAAACAATACTGGACTTGTATAAGACAACAGTCAGTCATGTATTTAGTTAACCTGTTACCTGATGAATATTTGTCTAAGACTCCGTCCATTTTTGAAAATAATTTAACCCTTATGCTATTAGCGTACATACATGTAGTTGCCAATAGTGCAGACCCATTATGAGACAGCTCCTAGAGGAGCTCCTAGCGGAGCTCTCATATGGGTCTGCACTGTTTGTCATTATATTTCAATGGCTAGAATTGATTCAACTGTAGAATGATTGAGCTAGTCAACCCTTTCCTTCATATAATGCAAACAGAGCAGACCCAGATCAGACGGCTCCTAGAGGAGCCGTCTGATCAGGGTCTACTCTGTTTGCTTACAGACTTTCAAAGACCTGTGCATTTACTTTCTAAAATGGTTACAATGCTCCACCTTCCATATTTCATCATTATAACCTTTTTTCCATTTATATTCAGTAGGTACTGAAAATTGTAATAAACACAGAACAGGGAAAGGGTTAAGACATTTACAGACATGGTAGAGCAAACTATTGGAGCTATCTGATCAGGGTCTGCTCTGTTTGCTTTTGACAAGATATATATCTGATTTTACAGTTTTTGTCAAAGCAAAACATTCCCTTGGAAAGTTTACCTTACAAAAATTCAGCTAATAAATATTCATGATGTCACTATTTCTTATATGAATATTGAACAGGGAAAGGGTTAAGCATGTGAAGGAAAATTTTGTTCATCAGATGTAGGAGTGAGAAAGCTTTAATTGAACTAATTATGAGAACCGGTTGCATATATGGTGGTAATCCTAATTACCACAAGTATTCAGACACCCAATGTCCGCTCTCCACTGGTTAGTAAGCACCATTTTGGTAACTGTATATTAGACTGATCTACTAGCAGATGGTGTAGACCCTGATCAGATGGCTCCCTCTGGAACGTTTTGATCTGGGTCTGCTCTATTTGCCTAAATTTTTCTCTCCGAATACTTGGGATTATTAGGTTAATTAGGGAAAACCGATGATTCATGCAGCTAACGCAGACTCTGGTTTCAAACACTTGTTCGACTGTAGAGGATGTGTATGCCATTACTTGGGAAACAGTCAGTCTTGATTTGTGACGGGCTAATAAACACCGGTGTCATTCAATTCGGGATGAAGGGAATTTGAAGTGTTCTCTAATTGCCAGGTTTGCAGTCAGGCCTGGGTCATTACGGGCCAAGTCAATTGCATGTCTTACAGAAGACAGTGTAATAGACAAGGAAAATACCCAGTTGTCAGTAGGATTTCCCATCAAAGTCGGAGATGCATGGACTAGAGGTGGAGTGGTTACACAGCATGAGTTGGATAGATAAAGTGTTACCTACGTTGTGATTAAATGTTTAACCCTTTACCTCATAAAGACAACTTTTGGCACCTTTGCAAACAGAGTAGACCCAGACCAGAGGGCTCCCATAGGAGTCATCGGAACCAAGTCTGCTCTGTTTGCTCTTGAAATAACAGATCTCATCTCATCATGGTTTCAATAAAAAAAAAAAACGAACAAAAAAACGCCTTGTTAATGATGCCATTATAAATTCAGGTAATTAACCCTTTCCTTCATATAAATACCTTTTCACTTGTTTTCAAAAAGAGTATACCAGATCAGACAGCTCCTATAGGAACTGTCTGATCAGGGTCTGCTCTGTTTGCTTATGAAATTATGATAGACCTGACTCTTCAGTTTCAGCCAATACATAAATTATACCATTTTGAAAATTCAGCTAATAAATGTTCATGATGTCATTATTTCTTTCATGAATATTCATGAAGTAAAAGGGTTAAAGTGCAACATTCTCATATTGGATGGTTAAACATGCTGTGTGATAGTGATATTGGATGGCTAAACGTGTGATATTGGAAACTTGGTTAAGTGAGGAATGAAAAAATAATTGGATTGATTTGACAATCGCTGAGAATGTAATTCTGAACCCTTTCCTCCATAAATACGCCTTTCTATGCCTCTGTAATACCACTTCTTGAAACCATTGTGATAAATATAGCATTTGCTCCCATAGGAGCAAATGCTCTATTTATCACAATGGTTTCAAACTACAAAATTCTAAAATTTTAGTATTTTCTAGTAAATGCTCCTTTTGGGTAGATTCATTCAAAGAGGTTGGGTCTAAAAATAGCCTATGGAGCAATGGGTTAAACATATTTTTTGCATATGACCCTATCCTTCATATAAACTGTATGTCATTTAACCCTAGCCTGTCCCTGTTTTATATTCATGTAAGAAATAATGACATCATGAATATTTATTAGCTGTATAGTAACATATGCACATATGAATATTTGGTATTTGTAGAAACTGTAGTTGGGTCTATTATAATTTCATAAGCAAAAATGCAGACCCTGATCAGATGGCTCCTTTAGGAGCTGTTTGGTCTGGATCTACTCTGCTTAAAAATGTGTGACGAGGTATTTATATGAGTTAACCCATTCCCTCATATAAACGTGTTTTCACGCATTTGCAAACAGAGTAGACCCAGATCAGACGGCTCCTAGAGGAGCCGTCTGATCAGGGTCTGCTCTGCTTGCTGATGAAATTTGAAAGATCTGTTTCCTTACTTTCTAAAATGGCTACATTGTTTCAACTTCCAACTTTCATTATAACTACCCTGTTCATGAATATTCAATAGGTATGTGAATTTGAAATAAAAATAGAACAGGGAAAGGGTTAATTGGTTTCAGGAATTTAAGATGAGAGAGTAACCTGTATTTTCTTGTGTTTCAGATATGATCAGGTTACCTCCCCTGGCAGTGTTCTCCACCAGTCAGTGGACCACGGTAATGATGCAGTGTCAAAGGTATACATCAGCTATCTGGCAGATTCACTGAACAGCCTTCATGACCTGGGAAACTCTACCAACACAACTGCACATGCTGAGGGTGTGTTTAATGAATCTGGGAATGGAACAACAGTTACAGTATACCCTGATGAAGATGAGGAAGACAAGGATGAAGCCAAAGAGTACAGGGTCAAAGCAAGAACAGAACTGCTGAGAATTCTGAACCGGCTTCCAGTGAGAGATGAGGTAAGGGATAATTAAAATCAATCAACCCTGAGCATGCATGGAAAAGCGATATTTTGCCAAAATTGCCATATGTTACAATTTTCAAATCAAACATCCCAATTATTTTCATTAACTCTCAGCACACTCATAGTTTGAGATTAGCCTTGAAAACAGCTTAGATCAAGTTGAGATGACAAGCACCTTGGAATCCATACTGATTGACACTTTCAACCTTTTCAATGCTTACTTCTCAAATGGACTATTCCACAATTCAAACAGGTCAAGCTTACTGAGAATATTCAGAGATTTATTGAAAGGAAAGTGTAACATGGCAAAAAGTGCAGACCCTGATGAGAGGGCTCCTCTTGGAGCCCTCTCATCTGGGTCTACGCTGTTGGCAAATGATTTAGCGACCCGTTTCCTGCACTGAAAGGGTTTAAATCTGCTTTAAGAATTGAAACCGATAACCAACTGGGCAGATGATACTTGCTCTGCTTGCCAAGGGATGGGATAGAATTACATAGCATGTCAAACAGTTTTGATTCTGATTAAGTATGTGATTCACTAGTCGTCTCCATAGTAACAAACTCGTTTTTAAAGGTTATCACCAATTCGCTTACAGCATGCTCAATGGTAGAGCACTAATGAAAATCAAATAAAATTGTCAGCTGAGTCCGAATGGAAATTAATTGCACAAATTAAGACTGCAAAACTAATTAATCTGATGGGTTCAGGCATTTCCAGATTGAGCCTGCCACAGCACTTTTGTTTGTTACACCAACAAATTTCCCATCAGGTGTTGTATGTGTATGGACACCTTATTACTTTACAGCCATATTTTATCACCTAGTTTCCGAGTCTCCATGGTGTGCATAGACAATAGAGGTGCAGATAGCGTACAATAAAATCTCTCTAAACCAGACATTAAATTTGGCATTTATAAATATCAGCCTTGGAGACAGGTGGCAGCTTAATGCAGGGTTAAAGTCATGCAGAAAGCTCCTCTAGGAACTTTCACCATGACTTTCACCCTGCATTGAGCAACCACTTGCCTAAAAGCAGCCATCTGCCTAAAAGTATCTTAACCCTTTCCCTGTTCTGTATTTAGGCCAACTTCCAATACCTACTGAATATTCATTAACAAAATAGTTACAAAGAAATATTGAAGGTGGAACATTGTAGACACTTTAGAAAGCAAAGAGACAGATCTATCAAATTCTATTAGCAAACAGAGCAGACCCTGATCAGACGGCTCCTCTATGAGCCATCTGATCTGGGTCTACTCTGTTTGCGAATGCGTGAAAACACGTTTATATGAGGGAAAGGGTTAATTCTTCTCTATTAGAATTCTGGTTTAGAGAGGTTTGTAATGTAGACCCAGATCAGACAGCTCCGTTTGCTGTTGGAATTACAAAGATCTGATTCTAAAGTTTCTGAAATGGCCACATAAATTTCTCTTCAGTTTCTTGTATTAATATGTTAGAGGTAAATGGTTGATGCAGGACAAAATGGTTTCAAATTTAGCCGCATGCTGTGTATGCACACTAAGAAATTGATTGCAGCATTGTGCTTCTAGGGCTCCAATTTAGGGGATAGTTTAAAGTTTGGGACCCATTTCCCATGGTAAAACAATGGACAGGTCTTACTTTTTGAAGGACATTGGTCTTGAGAAGTGGGAAAATGTCTCCTTGGCATGCCCTCGGCACATTGCTGCCTTAGAACTGTAATTCTATTCTTGTCTCCTTTGCTAAACCTTTACCACAATCACACCTTTAACCCATTCCCGCTTAGGCTATTTTTAGACCTAACCTCTTTTATTAAATCTACCAAAAAGGAGCATTAACAAGAGAAAAGGAATTTTTCAGAATTGTGTAGTTTTGAAACAAGTGTGATAAATAGAGCATTTGCTCCTGTGGAGCAAATGCTCTATTTATCACAATGGTTTCACAAAGTGACTTTTACAGAAGCGTCAACAGGCGTCAATATGCAGGAATGGGTTAAGTGCCTTTACAAACTAATTAAGTAGACCCAGATCAGACAACTCTTGTTGGAACAGTCCGATCAAGATCTGCTCTGTTTGTTTATGAGATACTTCTCATTCTACAGTTTCTGCCATGGTAAAAAATTCTATGTTCATACGCCATTATAAAAATTCAGCTAATTAATATTCATGGTGTCAATATTTCTTAACCCTTTCCTCCATAAATATGCCTTTCGACGCCTCTGTAATAGTCACTTCTTGTAACCATTGTGACAAATAGAGCATTAAGGAGCAAATGCCCAATGTATCACAATGGTTTCAATAATACACAATTCTATCATTTTCCTTTTCTCTAGTAAATGCTCCTTTTAGGTTCATTCAAAGAGGTTGGGTCTAAAACAAGCCTATGGAGGGATGGGTTAAATGAATATTCATGGATTAAAGGGTTTATGTTAATCTGAGAAAAATGTAGAGAGTTAACCCATTACCTCATAGGTTATTTTTAGACCCAACCTCTTAAACTTTGAATAAACCTACCGAAAAGGAGAATTAACTAGAGAAAAGGATTTTTTTTTAGAATTTTGTAGTTTGAAACCATTATGATAAATAGAACATTTGCTTCCATAGGAGCAAATGCACTATTTATCACAATGGTTTCACAAAGTGACTTTTACAGGGTCATCAAAAGGTGTCAATATGAGGGAATGGGTTAAATTTTGGACAATTTCTCTAAGTTTTGAATTTGTTACATTTGTAAGAACAAGCAAACTTTCAGCTGTAAGTATCACATTTGATGATAATTTAAAACACTTTGGTTTTACAAGCAACAGTGAACAATGAACAAGTGGGCTTTTTGTTTAAACTTAAAATTTCATGTACTTGAATGTGTGTGTTATCATCTGACATTAACCAGGATCTCGCTTTTTTGAAAGTGGGTGTAGCTGTATGAATCATGACAGATAAAGAACAAAGATCATGCATTCCAAATGAAGTATAATAACTGTTGTATGCTTCAATTGTCAAGAAATTTAACCCCTTACCTGATGAATATTCATGTAAGAAATAATGACATCATGAATATCTATTAGCTGAATTTTTGTTATGTTATAAAAATGGATGTTTTGGTGGTGGCTGAAACTGCAGAATTGTAAAAATTTATTTGAACACTAAAATACGTATTATTATCGATCTTTTAAGACAGGTGGCAGCTTAATGCATGGTGAAAGTCATGCAGAAAGCTCCTCCAGGAGCTTTCTGCATGACTTTCACCATGCATTAAGCAGCCACCTGCCTAAAAGGGTCTAAATTCTTCTATACAGAAAATTCGAATAATCGAGATTTTGCTGTATTTTATATTCTGTAAGGAAATGCAACTAACCTGATCAGACAGCTCCTGGGGGATTTGCAGAGGCATCCAAAGACATCTCTGATAGGTCAATTGAAATTTCAGTTATTAGCTTTTTGATGAAAAATGTCAAAATATTGCCATAACTTGATGTCACCATCATGGGCGTTTTGCAAAACCTTTGACATTTTGTCATAATGTCAGCATCCCTATCAACCTCCACACAGCCATTAACCATTACATGGGATATATATGGTAAGGGGCCATAACTCTATTTGTGCATATTTAACCCTTCACCTGATAGAGATGCTTATTACGTGTTTGCCGACAGAGTGGACCTAGATTGAGTGTCTGATGTAGGATTCTTCTGATCAGGGTCTGCTCTGTTTGCTTATGGAATTTTAAGGAACACCTTCTACTGTTTCTTTCATTAGGCAAAACTTTGCTTGTTTCAATATGCCATTACAAAAATTTGCAGAAATTGGCAGTAATTTTCACAGCAAAAGAAGAGCATTGGCATCAGTTTTTGGTGCTTTTGTTTTCAAAAACGCTATCAAGGTGTCCAGCACGTGGAATCTTTGATGAATTGCATAGTTGCTTTGTGTTGAATCAAACTGTTTTCTATGATTATCTTGATTTCGTATGTAAAGTGCACATAGACTTGATGAGAGCAATGAGTACTATGGGTTTTTGTTCTGTTTTCAGGTTTCCTTTAGTACAGTAAAACCTGTCTTAAGTGTCTTTTATTGAATATGCAAGTCTCTAAAAGCAGATGGTTGTTTAATGCATGGCAAAAGTAATGCAGGAAGCTCCTATAGGACTTTTGACCTGCATTAACCCTTTCCCTCATATTGACGACTTTTGACGACTCTGTAGAGGTCACTTTGTGAAACCATTGTGATAAATAAAGCATTTGCTCCTATAGGAGCAAATGCTCTATTTACCACAATGGTTTCAAACTACAAAATTCTAAAGAAAATTCCTTTTCTCTAGTTCATGCTCCTTTTCGGTAGATTTATTCAAAGAGGTTGGATCTAAGAATAGCCTATGAGGTAATGGGTTAAGCTGTCACCTGCCTTACAGACCTATAATTAGACCTCTTTTTGATGGCCGCTTAAGACAGGTTCTACTGTAGATCTATGTAAATTCTTAGTTAACAGAGCACACTCTGATCAGACTGCTCCTACAGAAGCATCTGATCTGGGTCTGCTCTGTTTGCAAAGGTATGAAAAAGTGTTTACATGAGGGAAAAGGGTTAGAAAGGTATCAGTTTTGAAGCTGACAGCATCTGATGATCAACAGAGATACAATTATAGGATGAGAGATGAGGAAGTCCAAGATAAAATCATGACATTTAACATCAAAACCTCTTAGCACTGAAGTTAGTGTGAGCTAAAATAAATTGTTTTCTGCATGGATTCTCAGGTTCACCTTATCTTCAATTTCATTTCCACCATACAATCAAGTGGAGTTTGGATCCTGTTTGTGATTCCTGGCTGCTTAACCCTTTCTTGCATGTAAGTGCCTTTTCATGCATTTGCAAACAGAGAAGACCCAGATCAGACGGCTCTAATAGGAGCCCCTCTGATCAGAGTCTGCTCTGCTTGCTATAGTATGTATTGAACTTTTGAATAAACATAGAACAGGGAAAGGGTTCAAGTTTAACTCTTTACTCTATGAATATTCATGAAAGAAGTAATGACATCTTGAATATTAATTAGATTAATTTTTAAATGTAATATTAACACATGAAATCTTTCCCAAAGCAGAAACCGTAGAATCATTTCTATATTATATATTAATATCATAAGCAAACAGATGGAACCCACTGAAAAGAGTCTGCACGTTTTTTGGGGTTTTTTTGTTTGTTTTTTTACAGTTTTACAGTATTTTACATATTTTACAGTTTATGGGGGGGAAAAAGTATTCCTCCAGAATCAACACTTGTTTGCAATATGGAGGGACATGTGAAATTGGGAGATTGAAACTAATCCCATGTTTGTTGTTTTGATTATAAGAGTAGCTATTTTAATCTCATGATTACATAATTATTGCTATGTTGATGGCTTTATTTCTTCTTAATCGTTAAATCAAATGTTTTCAGCACATTCGTCAGTCAGAATTGAGCATTTCCCAGCCAAATGGGTTTAACCCCTTTCTCCACATATATGCCTCTTAGCCTCGTTTGCAAACGGAGTAGACGCAGATCGGATGGCTCCTGTAGATCACAAGGCTCTGTTTGCTTATGTATTAATTAGATATGATTCTACAAAAGTACCAGATTAATTGATATTTTCTTACATACAGTATTCATCATGTAAAGGTCAAAAGAGGTCGGTCAGTGTTGTGTCCAACAGAGCTGTAGATAAAGGTGCATTATAACCCAAATGGTAAACTCCTCATTTCTCCACCAAACGCTATACTGTGACCGCTCTTTCACCCTTTCCACCATAAATACGCCTTTCTACGCCTCTGTAAAAAGCACTTTTTGAAACTATTGTGATAAATAGAGCATTTGCTCCTATAGGAGCAAATGCTCTATTTATCACATTGGTTTCAAACTACAAAATTCTAAAAAAAAAATCCTTTTATCTAGCTAATGCTCATTTTCGGTAGATTCATTCAAAGAGGTTAGATCTAAAATTAGCCTATGTGGGAATGGGTTAGAATCGTCTCTTTCATGTAAGAAATAATGATTTCATGAATATGAATTATAGATTAATGTATTATAATAGCACATGTACACAGGGATTTTTGTACAGCTACACTGCAGCTAGGTAGCTAGAGCATTGATTGCATTGTTTTCAATAAAACCCCATGTACACAAACAACAGTCCCCATCAGAGCTCCAAATAAGATGCATAAATTAGAGACGATTCTAAAGAGTGAACACAGTATAGGGTTTGGTGGAGAAATGACGATTTTAGGGGGGGGGGTTCCATCTTTGTATGTTGGCAGCTACATTGTGGCCAGGTAGCTGGAGGGGGCAGCCAAATTTGCTATGGAATATTCCGTGTTGGAGTTATGACATGGTAATTATTGAGACAAGACCCCTGGCATTGTAGACAATTTTGTCTGTGCTTTATCCTATGTCTTAGTCTGTAGAATAGATTGTTTTATGTTTCCCTTAAAATGACCAAAAACTTACAACCATTTTTTTTTTTTTTTTTTATCAAACTTTTAGGAAACTTCATGCTTTTGAACATTGTAATTAACTCTTTACTCCATATATACACTATTCTATGCCTTTGCAAACAGAGTAGACCCAGATTACAAGGCTCCTGTAAGACAGGGCCAATTAGGGTTTGCTGTTTGCTTATGAAATACTATGGATATGACTACATTTTCATGTTCATGAGCCATTATAATAATGAATCGAATTAAAGTTATCATCTGTCCATTTTTCATATTAATCAATCAACCCTAATAAAAGTTGCACTCATATTCATATCATTAGAATAATGCTTACAGCCCCAGATAAATATAAATGGTATTTGAATACTGCGAAAATCATAGACTTTTTAAAACTCTGTCGATTACACAAAAATAAACAGACACGTTTGGTCAGACACGTTTGGTCAGACCAATCTCCGATTTCGGAACAAAACTATATTAATTTGGTTTTTCACAACAATGGCTGACATGTGTCAGTTGAAAGAGTAAAATTGTGAAAGAGAATGTCTACTGTATAATACTTCACCTTTATGTACAGTAAAACCTCTCTATAATGGCCACTAAATTGTGTTAATAAGTTGGTTTTTAGGGCAGGTGGTTGCTTAAAGCAAGGTGAAAGTAAAACAGAATGCTCCTATTACAGGAGCGTTCTGTTTTACTTTCACCTTGCTTTAAGCAACCACCTGCCTTTAACACAAAATACTTGATGTAATTTAGTGGGTGTTATAGAGAGGTTTCACTGTTCATCGAGTACGTAAGGTACATTAGAAGTGATTTTACAATTCCATGGATGACAGAGATGTTTTCGTTGTTTTCCGAGGTATTAAAATTTCTTTCCTTTTTTATACGCCCGAAGGTAACTTAGGTTGTAATATGGTATGTCCGTCAGTTAGCCACATCTTTGTCCACTCAATAACTCTTGGGTGTGCAGTCTTCATACATAGTAGGAAGGTTGGTCATGGCTAGTAGATGACCCCTATTGATTTTGAGGTTGAGGTCAGTCGGTCAAAGGTCAAGGTCACGTGATCTTCAACTAAAACTTCTTGTCCGCTCATAAACTTGATATGAAAGTATTTGGTGTGCTGTCTTCATACTTAGTAGGAATGTTGGTCATGACCAGTACATGACCCCTATTGAGTTTGTCAAGGTCAAGGTCATGGTGAACCTTCAACTAAAAAAACTTATCAGCTCAATAACTTTATAAGTATTAGGTGTGCCGTCTTAATACTTAGTAATACTTAGTAGGAAGGTTGGTCATGGCCAGTACATGACCCCTATTGATTTTTAGGTCAGTTGGTAAGTAACTTGATAAGTATTAGGTACTTAATAGGAAGATTGGTCATGAATAGTAGATGATCCCTATTGATTTTGAGATCAGATGGTCAAAGGTCAAGGTCACAGTGACCTTCAACTAAAAATCTTGTCTGCTCAATAACTTGATAAGTTTTAGATGTGCTGTCTTAATACTTAGTAAGAAGGTTGGTAATGGCTAGTAGATGACCCCTATTGATTTTGAGGTCAGTTGGTCAAAGGTCAAGGTCACAGTGCCCTTCAACTAAAAAATCTTGAGTTGAGGTAGTTTCAAATCACACAGATTCCGAATGTGAAGTTACTCTGTTTACAAAGGTGTAGAAAGGAGTAATTATAGAGTAAAGGGTTAGACAATGTGGTTTGAAAACAAAATGTAAAAAAAATGTATTGTTATAATTTGTAGCAATGGCTTTTGTTTGCAGATGGAAGTTACTTAGTGAATGTGGAAAGGGTTAACCCTTTTCCTGTTTAACATTCATGTAAGGAGTAATGACATCATGAATATTTATTAGCTGAAGTTTCATGATGGAATATTATGTACACGTGATGTTTTGGCTCATGCAGAAACTGTATAATCAGATCTATATTATACCATAAGCGAACAGAGTAGACCTTGGGTCTACTCTTTTCGCAAATGCGTTAAAAGGCATTTATTTGAAGGAAAGAGTTAAAGCATTTATATGAAGGAAAGAGTTAAAGGTATTTTATTACAGGCGGACAGTTGTTAATTGTTTTGTCATGTATCTACAAGATGAGGTACAATATGAGAGTATTCCTTAATTACCCTTAACACTTGTCGCTGACAATATGACATCTAAGATTGTAACCTCTGTAAATAGTCTGGATCCTGATGAGACAGAGTAACTCGGCATTTTATCAAGATCACAACTTTCTGACACCTTGATTGCATTTTAGTATGCAAACTGATTATGGTTTGAATTTTTAAAAATGCAGTGGGTGAAAAAATTGTATAAAAATAATTTGCTTAGCAGGCTGAAAGTTAATGACCCTTTAACTAACTCTTTCACTGCCAAATTTTGTCATCTGCAAACTTTGTTGTCTGATACAATTTTTCATTTTTATTTTTCTTCATTTTTGTTTCAAGAAACAGTCACAGTAACAAACAGCTTGGATCCTGATGAAATGCCGAGTTACTCGGCGTCTCATCTGGATCCAAACTGTTTTCCTCGGTTATCACAGATGCGACATCGGCAGTGAAAGAGGTAAACAATGTTTTAACTTGAGCCTCGTAAGCAACTGTCATTCGAAAAAAACCAATTTGATTAATATGTTTTGGTAGATTTTTCTTTCATTTTCTTTTAAAAGTGATCATTGGTGTGTCAAATAGATTTGATTTTGATAAGAGTTGATGTTTCTTACCATCTCATATGGATCAAAACTGTTTTCAGAGGTCGTCATGAATTCACTCATGGCTTCTTCAAAGTTCATTATACTTCAAACAATGTTCGTTTTCATAATGGGCAATATAAAGAAGGAAGACACACTTTTGAGAATAGCTTGAAGAAAGCACCGGAAATAGTTTCTTGTAGTACAAAGTCACATGTATATAGATATAAGCTTCAGTAGTTCCTGGTCTGTTGTCTGAAAATATTGTCATCTGCTTCATGAACCCTTACTCCATGAATATTCATTTAAGAAAAAATGACATTATGAATATTAATTAGATCAATTGTTATAATATATGGACACACAGAATTTTGGGTATGGCAGAATGTAAAAATGTAAAATAAGATAAAATTCCATAAGCAAACAAAGCAGACCCTGATCAACGGAGCTGTCTGATCTGAGTCTTCTCAGTTTGCAAATGTGTGAAAGGTGTTTGTATGAGGGAAAGGGTTAAAAGTAATGTTCATATGTTTGGATCCTGATGAAATGAAGCCAAACTGTGTACAAAAGTTCATTTTACCTTTTCCAAATAGCTTGTTAACCCTTCCCTCCATAAATACACCTTTCTACATCATTTGCTCTATCACAATGGTTTCTATACTACACAATTATAACATTTTCTTTTCTCTAGTAAATGCTCCTTTTGGGTAGATGTATTCAAAGTGGTTGGATCTAAAACTAGCCTATGAGGGAATGGGTTTAAGTATTGTAGCAAACATATACATGCAGCATGAACAGAGTTAGGAGGCTATTTTCTTGACAGGAAACACATAGAACATGCTCATACCACAGAGAGAACATCTCCAGAAGTAAACAAAACAACGTAATTGTTAAACATTGCATTTAAAACCTCATGGGCTCTACCACTTACAATGACATCATAAAACCCACCATTTCATCTCACCCAAGAGGGAAACGGTTGTCTGATGCATTCTACAAGGACAAGTATTGAAAGATAACTCTTAACACTTTCCCTCAAATAAACGTTTGGTAAAAAGAGTAGACCCAGATCAGATGGCTCCTATATTATAATTTTTTAGTTTGAAAACATTGTGATAAATAGAGCATTTCCTCCTATAGGAGGAAATGCTCTATTTATCACAATAGTTCAAATAGGTGAATTTTACAGAGGCGTAGAAAAGCATATTTATGGAGGAAAGGGTTAAAATTTAACCCTTCCCAACACATTTTCACTCATCTGCAAACAGAGTAGACCTATAGGAGCCATCTGATCATGGTCTGCTCTGTTTGCTAATGAAGTTGGATAGATCTGTTTATTTAGTTTCTATTATGGCTACAATGTTTCTCCTTCCATATTTTATGAAGAAATTTTGCCATTGCAGAAACTGTAGAATAAGTTCTATATCAATCCACAAGCAAACAGAGCAGACCCTGATCAGATGGCTCCTACAGGAGCCATTTGATCTGGGTCTGCTCTGTTTGCAAAGGGGTTAATTGTTAATAGTGATCTACTTCCTCAGTCAAAAACTGTCTTTCTGGCATTATGGCCAGTCTCTCTCTCTCTCTCTCTCTCTCTGACTTGCGGCATTTGATTAATGCAATCCTGGATTGATAAAAGTTGATCTATTGAACATGTTGGCATATTGGATGTGACTGCCTGGGTGTATATATCCCTATTCGGGTGTATTGGTTTTCTCGCAGAGCTGCAGTGTTTGGAGTTGATTGGCGGGGAGATGATTCAGAAACTCTGTGGAGGACAGTGTAATACTGGCAATGTAAACACAAATCCTGCATTTTCAATTAGCTGCAGGAAAATTGCTGATTTAATTGGATTCAATTAAGCAGGTGGATGTTGTGTACTGCGGAATATTTCTGGTTAATTTCCACCATGATAGTTGTTGATATACAAGAAGGTAAGCTGTTCCTATACGTCTTACATATTGAATTGTAGTTTGTCCTATTGTCCTTGTGGTGTCCCAGAAGCATACGGAATGGTGCAGCTCCATCCTGGTTTTTGCATATTGAGGAATTGTCTGCAAAGATTATTGTCAGCCACAATTCTTAAAGTTGATTTAACCCTTCCCTCCATGAATATTCATGTAAGAAATAATGACGTCATGAATATTAATTAGATTAATTTGTTATAATAGCACATGGACACGGGATGTTTTGACCATGGCAGAAACTTTAGAATAATATTTATGTTATATCATAAGCAAACCAAGCAGTACCCTGATCGGACGGCTCCTGTAGGAGCTGTCTCATCAGGGTCTACTCTGTTTACAAAGGTGTAGAAAGCTGTATTTATGGAATAAAGCATTGAAGTCAATTTAATATTTCGTGTCAATTTAGAAATACAATCGGAGAGACAAACAGTTTGGATCCTGATAATGTGTCAAATTATTCAGCATCTCATCTGAATCTTAAATGTTTGCATAGATAATCACAAACTCATGGCTAGCTGGCAAAGAGCATTAGATATGGATCACACAGCTTTTAGGATCAGCTAATAGTTCTATTATAAATAACCCAAGAATGTTTTGATTGAAATAACAGTAGGACCTGTCTTCAGCGGCCATTCATTTGTTGAACATATGAGTCGTAACCCATTACCTCATAGGCTATTTTTAGATACAACCTCTTTGAATAAATCTCCCGAAAAGGAGCATTAACTAGAGAAAAGGAAACTTTTAGAATATTGTAGTTCGAAACAATTGTGATGAATAGAGCATTTGCTCCTATAGGAGCAAATGCTCTATTTATCACAATGGTTTCACAATGTGACTTTTACAGAGTCGTCTATATGAGGGAATGGGTTAAAAAGCAGGTGGTTGCTTAATGCAGTGCAAAAATAATGCAGAAAGCTCCTATAGGAACTTTCTGCATTAATTTAGTCCTGCATTAAGCTATCACCTGCCTTTCTGATCCATAATAAGACCTTTTTGATGATCACTAAAGACAGGCCTTCTACTGTATTCTGTATTGCAAATGAGGACCAGGATTAGGATGCAAGATATTTTTCTAATTGCGTCTTTGCTTACATTTACAAACAGCTTAGATCCAGATTAGATGTGGATTAACTCTGTGTCTGATCAGAATCCATGCACTCTGTCCACAATGTCTAAAATATTTGACCAAATCTGAAGTCAGTGAAACGTTCAGCAAAACAGAGATTGAGCAGACATCATTTTTATGCCCCTCCCCAGCAGGCATATAGTAATCGCATTGTCCGTCCTCCTGTCTGTCCTTCCATCTGTCCATCCCAACTTTCGTGTCCCTTCTATAACTTTTTTATCTGTGAATGGATTTCAAAATAACCTGGCACAAAATTTTAATGTTCACCACACAAAGACGATGTGTCGCATTCAACTCCCTGGTCCATATGTCAAAGGTCAAGGTCATCCTTCAGGGTCAAAGGTTGGGGGCATAGTGTTTCACAAACAAATCTTGTTTTAGGGTTTCATCTATTACTGTTGTCTCTTTTGCATAGTTCTCATCGGAATCTGAACTGTTTGTTATTGCGATTACGTTCAGAGGTCCTGATAAGATGCGCAGATTAAAGCATTTGCAAACAGAGTAGACCCAGATCAGACGGCTCTTAGAGGAGCCGTCTGATCAGGGTCGACTCTGTTTGCTAATAGAATTTGATAGATCTGTTTCTTTGCTTTCTAAAATGTCTACAATGTTCCACCTTCAAGAATTCTTTATAACTATTTTGTTAATGAATATTCAGTAGGTACTGAAAATTGGCCTAAAAATAGAACAGGGAAAGGGTTAAAACATTTTCAATATTAATTTCGTTATTTCACCACCAAACCCTATGTCTCGAAGGGTAGGATTCTGAAGAGTGGTAATAGAGAAATAAAGGTTTGAATATTTGAGTATGCACCTTTATTGTTGCTTTGATATTTTTGAAAACAAAAGGAAGCAATGGAACTTGGAAGTAGACAACATATTTTGCTGTTGGTAGTGTTCAGCATTACCTCATAGGCTATTTTTAGATACAACCTCTTTGAATAGATCTGCCAAAAAGGAGCATTAATTAGAGAAAAGGAAAATTTTAGAATTTTGTAGTTTGAAACCATTATGCTCTATTTATCACAATGGTTTCACAAAGTGGCTTTGACAGAGTCGTCCAAAGTCGTCAATATGAGGGAATGGGTAAAAGAGATGCATAGGTAATCATGTTTTTTGCAGCTAGCATGCAAAGAGTTAATTAGATAAAACTTCATTTGAGAATCCTGCCTTTTTATGCCTTTGCAATCAGAGTAGACCCAGATTAGACAGCCCCTGAAGGATCAGTATGGTTAGGGTGTGGTCTGTGATGTGATAACTTTCCTTGTTTAAGTTTGTTTCAAATTTTGATACCTACTGAATATTCATGGACATAATAGTTATAATTAAATAAGGAAGGTTGGATATTGTAGCCATTTTAGAAACTAGAGAACCAGATCTGTCAAATTCTATTAGCAAACAGAGCAGACCCTGATCAGACGTCTCCTCTAGGAGCCGTCTGATCTGGGTCTACTCTGTTTGCAAATGCGTGAAAACGCGTTTGTATGAGGGAAAGGGTTAACCCATACATCACTTATATTGATGCCTAAGTAACAGTCACTTTTTGAGACCATTGTGATAACTAGAGCATTTTGTTCCATAGGAGCAAATGCTCTATTTATCACAATGTTTTCAAAATGGCACAATTCTAAAGATTTTCCTTTTCTCTAGTAAATGCTCCTTTTCGGTAGATTTATTCAAAGAGGTTGGATCTAAAAATAGCCTATGATGGAATGGGTTAAGCAAATAATGTCTAATCAATTTATGATCAGGTACAGTTTTTTCAGTCAAGGTTTACACTGTTTGCAAGTAGCAGCACACATGTGTCCCACGTTTTAAAAAGGATTAAATGAATATCAAATGTCACTTCTGGTATTTCAAATCTAAATTCTACTGTCAGTAGCAAGATTGATATGGATGAATTGTGATAAAACCAATGTTCGGAGTGCCACGTGCCCAGGGGATTCTGTGAATGTGAAATTAACCCTTACAATGCTGAATTTTCAAATGGACTATTCCAAAATTCAAACAGGTCAAGCTCATGATGAATATTTAGGGATTTTTCTAAAGAAAAGTGTAACATGACAAACAGTGCAAACCTTGATGAAAGGGCTCCTCTAGGGGCCCTCTCATCTGGGTCTACGCTATTTGCAAAGAACATTAGTGACTTGTGTCCCACACAGTAAGGGTTATCTATTTCACTCCATAAATACGCCTTTAAACGCATATGCAAACAGATAAAACCAAGATCAGACAGCTCCTGTAGGAGTCTGCACCGTTTGCATATGAAATTATATAGAGTGTCCAGATGTTTAGATCTTGATAAGATGATTCTTTGCAACTCATCTGGATCAAAACTGTTTTGGTTTTCACAAATTTGCCTTATAGCATGCTTGAAAAAAAAGAAGTTTCTTCGTGATTCAACTACCTCTTTAAATACTCCATGAATATTCATGCAAGAAATGATAAAGACATCATGAATATTGATTAGACGCATTTATAAAATGTCATATAGACACAGAAAGTTTTGACCAGAATAAGATCTATATGAAGAGAAATTAAACCCTTTTATTGCAGGAAGCGTGTGCACTGTCATTTGCAAACAGTTTAGATCTAGATCAGAGGACTCCTAGAGGAGCCTTCTGATCAGAGTCTGTACTGTTTGTCGTTGAAAATCCTCTTGTAGATTTTACTGTATGGACTCTACCAATAAACAATCATGGACTGTTCCACTCTGAAATTTCAGCATTGAAAGGGTTAATCCTTTCCTCCATAAATATGCCTTTCTACGCCTCTGTAAAAATAACTTTCTGAAACCATTGTGATAAATAGAGCATTTGCTCCTATAGGAGCAAATGCTCTATTTATCACAATGGTTTCAAATTACAAAATTCTAAAAAAATATCTTTTCTCCAGTTAATGCTCCTTTTCGGTAGTTTATTCAAAGAGGTTGTGTCTAAAAATAGCTTATGGGGGAAAGGGTCAATATAGTTTACATGTTGACAATGAAATTACAACAATTTATCTCAACAAGCTTTGCTCATCAAGCTAAAGATTACTGTTGAAGGTGCGCAAAAGTTTGCATTAACCCTTTCCATGTTTAACCCTTTCCTCCATAGGCTATTTTTAGATCCAGCCACTTTGAATAAATCTACCAAAAAGGAGCATTAACTAGAGAAAAGGAACATTTTAGAATTTTGTAGTTTGAAACCATTGTGATAAATAGAGAAGAGCAACAGGTACTTGTGCATACTCAAATACTAAACTTGTTATTTCTCCAGCAAACCCTGTGTTGTGACCACTCTTTAGAATCGTCTCGAAGACACGATTCTAAGAGTAGTCAAAACATAGTGTTTGATGGAGAAGTAAAGAAGTTATTCTTGAAAATGTCATTATACATCCCCCGCCTACCTGGTGCACACACACACAACAAAATTAAGGGGATGTGGTATAATGGAATCTGGTTCTTGTCTATCTGTGTTTATCTGTTGTTGTTATTTTTGTTTTTTCGATTCACATATATAATGAAAAAATCGCAAACAGTGTACCATTGAATGCCAGACACATCTATCATGTAGGTTAAACAAAGTTGGCCATTTCTATCACAGAAATTACACATGACCAGTGCACTGAAGATTATCATCTTTAGAGTCCTGCACCTTGTGTGGGTGCCCTATATAGGTAATCACCCTGTCGGTCACAGTTTTTTTGTCCTTTCTCTGCCACAAGCAGTTTTCATCAGATCGGAGTAAATGATTAATTTGTTTTGTGGTTTTGATATTGTATTTTGTGGTTTTGATATTATGTAGAATAAATTATTTGTATCTAGTTTTTGCTGATCATTTAGATTTATGTTAACCTCATAGATATATAATTATGGACCTTGTGGTCTTTCAGAAGAGGAATTGAGCTGCTATGAGCCAATCAAGGTCTACAAGGCCTGTTAAAACTTCACCCATTCTCGCATGCTGACACCGTTGATACTTCTGAAAAGGTCACTTTTTGAAACCATTGTGATAAATAGAGCATTTGCTCTAGGTCGACTCTTTTTGCAAAGGGGTGAAAATGTGTCAATATGAAGGTAAAGGGTTAACCCTTTTGGCGCCAAATTTAAAAGTGTCGTCTGCAATAATAATTTCATATTAAATATAATTCTGAACTAAATGATAAAGGTATATTAGTAAAACATTTGTTTTTAAAAGCCTCTATGCTTGGGCTAAAATAATACAGAAAATAGTGAAGTCCCAGGCGGCATCTGACCTGGGACTGCACTGTTTTCATTGGTGCCAACAGGCGACATTGGCGTCGAAAGCATTAACAGCAGGATAAGGATTATGAGTTCAAACAAATTTATGCTCATTTGCCTGTCTAGTTGAGCAAATTTCTTTCTTGCCAGAGCTACTTTAACCCTTGCCTTCATGTGAACGCCTTTTCACACATTTGCAAACAGAGTAGACCAAAGTCCTGTTTAAGCCGTCTGATCAGGGTATGCTGTGTTTGCTTATGGTTGAATAGCAAACAAATATTCTTGATGTCATTATTCCTTACATGAATATAAAACAGGGAAAGGGTTAACCCTTCGCTTGCTGAATTTTAAAATACATGTCTCGTTCTTTATCCATGCCCTGTTGTATAATTACATATATCTTCACTGTGTACAAGTATTTCGCTGTGCAATCACTGCTGTGGAGTGCACTGGTTGCACAATCAACTTATAAATAGTGCAGACCCTGATGAGACAGCTCCTGCAGGAGCAGTCTCATCTGGGTCTTCACTATTTACAGGTAAATATATTGACGTGAATAGCAAGCGAAGGGTTAAATTATAAAGAAGAGCAGTAATGCTATATGGAGTAATTACATGCATCAGGCACAATGTGCTTATTTAATGTTATGTTGCACTTTGCTTTGGGCAATGAATATTTATGAGGTGACTTGAGAGCTGGTTTTAACCCTTAATCTACTGCAGAAATGCTTAAGCTCTTGTCTATCACTAATTTTGCTGAATTCTGATTCGTTAAAACATTCAAAAAACTATTGACCCGAATGTCAAACGGCTTGGATAGCTTGATGAGACGCTGGATGATTCTGTATCTTATCTGGATCGAAGCTGATTGCAAATGCAAAGTCGGGTTAGTCTTAGCAGGATACACATTAAAGTTAAGTCAAAGCGCATAGCTGATTGCATTCAGAGGGATAATTAGAGAGTCAATCATTGTGTAGCTTGCATAGTGCACAGACGAGGGAGAGCTTAACCCTTTCCCTGTTCTTTGTTTATAACAAATTTCAATACCTACTGAATATTCATGGACAAAAAGGTTATTATGAAATATGGAAGGTGGAGCATTGTAGCCATTTTAGAAAGTAAAGACACAGATCTTTGAATTTCTATTAGCAAACAGAGTAGACCCTTATCAGACGGCTCCTCTAGGTTTGCTGTTTGCAGATGCGTGAAAACACGTTTATATGAGGGAAAGGGTTAACCCTTACAATGCTGAATTTTCAAATGGACTATTCCAAACCTCCGTCAGGTCAGGTTTGAAGATATATGCTGCGCAAATTGACCTCAGAATCAGAATCTATGTACCTTAACATTTACTTAACACTAAACAGCACAGTAAATAAAGGGTTGTTTGTATCGGAAAAAAAGAAAAATGGATTGCTATGGAAACCAACGGAACAGCGTTCACCATTGACTGGAATCTGTCGTAAGATTCAAATTTGCATACCGGAAGTACTCATTTGATGTATATTTCGGTCAACAACCAGTGAATAACCTAATGAATATTCAAAGCGTCGAATCAGAATCATTCGGAACTTAGCCTAAAATGTCCGCTGATTTCCGTACAAAATCTCCATATCTAAAAAGGAGGCTCCTTTAACGGATTTAGCAGTACTCGGATAGTGATAATATTTAGCTGAACAAATATATCCTGTGGGAAAATGGATTGTAAGCACTACTTTCATTATATATATATATGTGTACAACTTCTGGTGTTGATTAATACGAAAAATGCGCATAATAAATCTTTAAGGTGAATATTTAGGGATTTTTCTGAAGTAGAAAGTGTAACATTACAAACTTCAGATCCTGCCCTCTCATCTTGGGCTACACTGTTTGCAAAGCACATTGTTGACTGGTGGTCAAAGGGGCATGTGTGTGTCCGTCTGTCTGTCTGTTTGTCTGTCTGTGTCCCTGTGTGGTTTGTTTGGGGTTTTTTTTTGGGGGGGGGGGGCATATATTTAAAAATTTCCCCAAAAATTATTTTGATCAGCAGACAGCTGTAATACATTGATACCTCATCTGAATGAGACCTGTGTCATTGATTATGTATGATTCTTTCAAAATGTCAATGATTTAACCAACCATGTAACGTCTTCATTGATTTAACCGACCATATAACGTCTTCATTTATTTAACCAACCATGTAAAGTTTTCAATGATTTAACGGACCATGTAACGTCTTCAATGATTTAACCGACCATGTAAAGTCTTCAATGATTTAACCGACCATGTAACATCTTCAATGATTTAACCGACCATGTAACGTCTTCAATGGTTTAACTGACCATGTAACGTCTTCAATGGTTTAACCGACCATGTAACGTCTTCAATGATTTAACTGACCATGTAAAGTTTTCAATGATTTAACGGACCATGTAACGTCTTCAATGATTTAACCGACCATGTAAAGTCTTCAATGGTTTAACCGACCATGTAACATCTTCAATGATTTAACTGACCATGTAACATCTTCAATGATTTAACTGACCATGTAACATCTTCAATGATTTAACTGACCATGTAACATCTTCAATGATTTAACTGACCATGTAACATCTTCAATGATTTAACTGACCATGTAACATCTTCAATGATTTAACTGACCATGTAACATCTTCAATGATTTAACTGACCATGTAACATCTTCAATGATTTAACTGACCATGTAACATCTTCAATGATTTAACGGACCATGTAACGTCTTCAATGATTTAACTGACCATGTAACATCTTCAATGATTTAACTGACCATGTAACATCTTCAATGATTTAACCGACCATGTAACATCTTCAATGATTTAACTGACCATGTAACGTCTTCAATGATTTAACCGACCATGTAACATCTTCAATGATTAACTGACCATGTAACATCTTCAACGTATTAACCGACCTTGTAACGTTTTCTTTATACAAAAGTGTTTTCACACAGTTGCAAACAGAGTAAACCAAGATCAGATGGCTCCTATAGGAGCCATCTGATCAGCGTCTGCTTTGTTGCTAATGGAATTTGAAAGATCTGTTTCTTTACTTTCTAAAATGGGTACAATGTTCCACCTTTTCCATATTTTGTCCATGAATATTCAGTAGGTTAAAATTTGGAATAAACATAGAACAGGGAAAGGGTTAACCCTTTACCCAATAGCCTATTTCTAGTTTTGAAGACAGGTGACCACTTAAAGCAGGTTGAAAGTAAAGCAGAATGCGCCTTAATGCGCATTCTGCTTTACTTTCAGCCTGCTTTAAGCTACCACCTCCTAGAATATAGAAACTATTTATGATGCTATATGTTCATTATTTTAAAAATTGGAACTATTTTCTTCAGCGGAGGAATATATTAAACTCGCTCAAAGCCGCTTCTATCAGGTAAAGGGTTAAGAGTTATGTGGCTCCTCAAAATACTTTCAGAAGTTTGTTTAAGAAAAAAACAATACTTTGTTCTAGTTTCAGCACTCCTTCTTTAAGAAGAAAAAAAACTCAGTAGCTTTAAGGATATTAAGGAATTGTGTTCAGTGAGGTTGAATGCATCAATTGAACAATGTTTTCTGAGAAATAATTTGAGAACTTTGGACCTCTGCAATCCTAGGCTGAAGGGTTTATCAGGAGACCTTGCTGTTATTCCAATGAAATTGTGAAAAATTGAGCAAAGAGGCAAGCCAAAAAAAAAGTTAACCCAAACTGATTGAAACAGAACGTGAGAAAGAAGCGAAAAATGCTGATAAATGAAACAAAAAGACTGGACAGAAAAAAGTCAAATAATTGAAAATCAAGCAAAAACATTTGCAATAATAGGGGACAAAGAAGTAATTCCAGACAAATTGTAAAAAACCTGGATAATCTTGGGCTAGAATCACTCTTTGGACTAATGAGATCCCATTTGAATCGACTTGTTCAAAGGATGCTGTTAACTGATTACTAAAAAAGCATGCACAGTTCTAGAAATGTTTATTCCATAAATATTCATGAAAGAAATAATGTATGCATGAACTTTTGACCTGCATTAAGCTACCACCTGCCTTTGCAGACCCATAATTAGACCTATCTCAATGTATAAGATAGAGCAAAGAGGCAAGCCTAAAGTTTCTGCCATGGCAAAAAAATGCCTGTGTCCAAGTAATATTCATGATGTCATTATGTCTTATATGAGCAAAGGGTTGAAGTCCAGTTGTGTAAAGCCACATAATTCCTATGACAATTCCAGGAGTGTGGCAACATTATTGACTTGGTGTTAGACTTATATGGTCCATAATCACACTCATCCATTATATATAGGGCAGCCATTGCCACTAACAGCTCCACATATATGGCAGGCATGTCATGTACAGTAAAGCCTTGTTGATTCTAATGTTAGTTACAAGAAATTTAGACCTTTTAACCCTTCTCTTGCTGAATTTTAATATACACTTCTCCTTCTTTACCCATGCCCTGTTGTATAATTACGTATATCTTCACTGTGTACAAGTATTTCGCTGTACAATCACTGCTGTGGAGTGCACTGGTTGCACAATCAACTTGTAAATAGTGCAGACCCTGATGAGACAGCTCCTGCAGGAACTGTCTCATCTGGGTCTTCACTATTTACAGGTAGGTATATTGACGTGAATAGCAAGCGAAGGGTTAAGGCATGTGACTGCATGACGCAGGGTGGATGTCATGCAGAAAGGTCCAAGAGCTAAAAATAGAAAACAAAAATCCCCTCTTATCTTGCTCCGACAATTATGTTAAAAAAAACCAATCAAAACAATCTAAAAAGGTATTCCCCATTGTCAAATTTAGGAAGATCGCATATGTGTCTGCATTTGATAGGTGCATTAAGCTTTGTCAGAATATCTGAAAGTCAGCTTAAGCAGCAACACCAAAAAAGTATGCCATTAAAAAGTCATGTAGAATTAGATTGCTTGCTGTGAAAATATAAGGGTTTCCATTTACTGAATGGATGTCTTGCTGTATTTAGCCAGAGTTATAATGGCACAGTTCTGGTATACGGTGTTGTCTCTGCAGGGAAAAATGGGATTGCCTTTGCAGAGAAAAATGGGATGATGTCAGAAAGCTAACAAGTCTACAGATGTGGCACTCACTGGCGTTTTAGAATGGCATGTTCCATATTTAAAGTTATCCAATCTATTTGCATTATAGGGCGTATTTTGAAAAATAAAAGGCCATAATGCATATGGTCATTTTCATGGAAGCATGCTGAGCTGAGGATTTCATGCAAAACTATTGTAAACATTCTTAGGACAAATCTGTTATATTTGTAAAATTTGCCAAAAATGTACTGCAATGCCCAGTACATGTATTAAGCTGTTCAGAAAATATTTGATCTTGGTCTACTGTGTTTCAAAGGCGTAGTAAGGCATACTTACGAAGTAAACGGTTAAGTAATTGGAGTAAATGTGTCCAACAACAATGAAGACAAATTGGTGAGATGTGAGGGAATAATGGAGGTTTAATTGGTAGAAACTAAGACAAATTGTATCATCCAGTGGATGTGCAGATTTAGTTAATAAATCTTTCTCATTCTATGACATTAAGCCAAACCTTGCACATCGTACACTATTATGCTCTATACCTCATGAATATTTTCTGCATGACTTCCACCCTGCATTAAGCCGTCACCTGTCTCCAAGACTGATATTAACACTAAATTTAATGTCCAGTTGAGAGGGGTTTTACTGCACTTACTAGCAAGGTGTTCAAAAGTCATCTCTGTCACTTACTGTCTGTACAATTTGCATTTATTTTAGTTTTTCAAACAGTTTGGATCCTACTCATCATCCCATCTGTATCCAAACACTTTGCAAAGTAAGCCCACATTTGCCCATTGCAATGAATGGGTGGGTTATGGTTTAAGTGTATTCCTAAACCTCAAACAGCAATTTAGCTTACATTAGGTCTGTAGATCTGTAAGGCAGGTGGTAACTTAATACAGGTCAAAAGCAATGCAGAAAGCTCCTTATAGGAGCTTTCTGCATTGCTTTTGTCCTGCATTAAGTTACCACCTGCTTGTTAAGATTCCAAAGTTCAATAAATGTATGTCCGCTTAGGACAGGTTCTACTGTATATCTCGATGATGAACGATAGTTGGATCTGCAAATGAAAGGCTTATGTCAAAGTCAGATGCTCACTTGGACATACAGTAAAACCTCTCTATAACAGCCACTAAATTAATCGAGTAGTTTGTGTTAAAAGCAGGTGGCTACTTAAAGCAAGGTAAAAGTAAAACAGAACGCTCCTATGGGAGCATTCTCTTTTACTTTCACCTTGCTTTAAGCAGGCACCTGCCCTAAATACCAACTAATCAACACAATTAAGTGGCCATTATAGTGAGGTTTTACTGTATAACCCTTTCAGTTATGTTAATTCCTTTGCAAATAGAGTAGACCCAGATCAGGCAGCTCCTGCACAAGCTGTCTGATCAGAGTCCTGATCTGTTTGCTTATGAAATTATAATGACTCTAGTTCGTACCAATATCAAAAAATCCTGTGTACATACGCCACTAAAAAGGAAAAACCAACAGTGCAAGCGGTGACCATTTTCGTTTGACAGAATTATGGCTTGATGTTTTTGGCATCTCAAAACTGGATCCAAACTGTTTGTGTGTGTTATAACAAATTTGCCACCAGCAGGCAGGATAATTGTGCTCAAAATATGTCTTTACAGGGGCAATGATCTGTTTATTCTTTAATACAGGAAGGCAGAAATTATGCATTATCTTGGATTTTATTGAATCTTTTATCTGCATTAGATCACATTTCAATTCCAATACCAACAAATGCCTGGATTTTAAATAGAAATGGCTTCTTTTTATGGAAAGGAGAAATGATTACCTGACAATATTGTTGTTTTTGCTTCATTTCTCAGTGTCGATTTTAGCCTGCATTGTGAAACCAAATTTTTGTTCAAATTCATGGTATAATTAACCCTTTCCTTCATATAAACACCTTGTCACGCATCTGCAAACAAAATATAGACCCTGATCAGACAGTATTACAACTTCTAACAATCAGCGAAAGTATGTTAATTGTGTAAGTAAAATAAAACTGAAGACCCAGATCAAAGGAATCCTAGGGGAGTCGTTTTATCATTCAAAATTCTCTAGCAAAGTAAAGCTGTTAATACTGAATTGACTCTACCATCAACCCTTTCCCTGTTCAATATTCATGTAAGAAATAATTATGACATGAATATTTATTAGCTGTATTTTTATAATGTTAAAAAATTCCAAGGGAATGTTTGCTTTGACAAAAACTGTAAATCTACAGTAGAACCCCTCTAAACCGGACATTAAATTTAGTATAAATATCGGTCTTGGTGACAGGTGGCAGCTTAATGCAGGGTGAAAGTCATGCAGAAAGATCCTCTAGGAGATTTCTGCATAACTTTCACCCTTCATTAACCATTTTCCCTGTTCTATGTTTATTCCAAATTTCAGTACCTACTGAATATTCATGGCCAAAATAGTTATAAAGAAATATGGAAGGTGGAACATTGTAGACATTTTAGATTGCAAAGAAACAGATCTATCAAATTCTATTAGCAAACAGAGCAGACCCTGATCAGATGGCTCCAAGCAGCCACCTGCATAAACGCATCTAAATTCTTCTCTACTATAATACCTGTTTAGAGGGTTTTTTCTGTATATCCTGTCATAAGCAAGCAGCCTCAGTAGACCAAGTTCAGACGGCTTCTATGTCTGATCTGGGTCTACTCTGTTTGCAAATGTGTGAAAAAATTTCATATGAAAGAAAGTGTTGAACAAGGGTGGAACATTCCACTTTTAAATTTCAGCATTCATAGGGTTAAATGAGATAGAGCATAAACAGAATGCTGGAATCCTAGCAGAACATGAAGCAGACAGATATTTCACTTCTGGGGCCTATAATTGTGGAAGATTGAAATAACTGCGTTTGATTTTTTCTCCTGAACGTAGAAGAAAATTGGATATAAGAAGTGGTATATATATTTGTGTGTGTATAAAGAGGAACTAAAAAATGCTTTATCCCATTACTCCTTAAATACGCCTGTCTACACCTTTGCAAACAGAATAAAACCCAGATCAGACGGCTCCTATAGGAGCGGTCTGATCAGGGTCTGCTCTGTTTGCTTATGGTAGGATATAGATATGATTTCATAGTTTCTTCCTTTGCCAAATCTTCCCTTGTCGTGTGCTATAATAACAATTAATCTGATTGATTTTCATGATGTCATTAATTCTTGCATGAATATTCATGGAGTAAAGTATATCAAGTTTGCTTTAGTTGGACTGTGACACAGAATGATCATAAAGCACTGCATGTTTAAAGATCAGTAAACATGAAGTTAGAGTAGCATTTGTAGCATTCTACCCAAAACCATTTAAGCTTTTAATAAATACACACACAACCCCTCTCTTGTTTTCTTTCGAATTTTGAGGATCGTACAATTCCTGGCAACTGCAATGTAACTGTTTCTTTCTAATGTGGAGGACTGCAATGCAGTATAATGATTCATTATGATATTTAGGATCCTACAGTTGATTACAGTGCAATGTGAAGGTTCTTTCTAATTTTAGGAACATATAATTGATCACAATGCAGTGTGAAGGTTGTTTCTAATTTTAGGTTCATTCAGTTGATCACAATGCAGTGTGAAGGTTGTTTCTAATTTTAGGTTCATTCAGTTGATCACAATGCAGTGTGAAGGTTGTTTCTAATTGTAGGTTCATTCAGTTGATCACAATGCAATGTGAAGGTTGTTTCTAATTTTAGGTTCATTCAGTTGATCACAATGCAGTGTGAAGGTGGTTTCTGATTGTAGGTTCATACAATTAATCACAAGGCGGTGTGAAAGTTGTTTCTCATTTTGGTATCATACAATAAATCACAATGCCTTGTGAAAATTGTTTCTAATTTTAGGTTCATACAATTGATCACAATAGAATGTGTAGGCAATGTTCCAAATGTTTGGATCGTATGATTGATCACAGTGCAATGTGAAGGTTATTTCTTATTTTAAGAACATACGATTGATCACAATGCAATGTGAGGGAAATGTTTCTAATTTTAGGATCATATAATTGATCACAATACAATGTGAGGGTAATGTTTCTAATTTTGGGATCAATTATCACAATACAATGTGAAGTTTGTTTCTAATTTCAGAATCATACAATTGATTGCAATGCACTTACCTCTTAACCCTTTCCCTCATATAAACGTGTTTTCACGCATTTGCAAACAGAGTAGACCCAGATCAGACAGCTCCTGTTTGCCTTCCATATTTCATTATAACTGTTTTGTCCATGAATATTCACTATGTATTGAAATTTGGAATAAACATAGAACAGGGAAAGGGTTAATATCTACAAATTTATGGTGAATTTGGTTCAGATTAGATAAGTGACTTTCATATAAACACTTTTTCACGCATTTGCCAACAGAGTAGACCCAGACTCTTATTCAACTGTTTCTATCTCAGCCAAAATTTCCGGTTTGTATGCTGTTTTAAAAACGAATCTGTTTAATATTCATGATGCCATTATTTCTTCCATGAATATTGAACTAGTAAACGGCTAATAGGATTGAAATCTTTTTATGCTCCCAAAGCTAGGCTTTGGCGGCATATAGTGATCGCACCGTGCGTGTGTGTGTGTGTGGGTGTGTGTACCTTTTGTCCGGAGTATATTTCCTTTGTCACATCAGCTACGGATACCAAATTTGGTGTGTGAGTTCATCTTGGGATGGGGGAGTGTAGCGTACCATTTTCATGTCACTGTGACCTTGACCTTGACCTTTGACCTTGATTTTACAAAAAGCTTGTCCGGAGCATATCTCCTTTACCTTACCAGCTACAGATTCCAAATTTGGTGTGTGAGTTCATCTTGGGATGGCGGAGTGTTGCGTACCATTTCCAGGTCACTGTGACCTTGACCTTTGACCTCAATTTAAAAAAAAGCTTATTCCTTACCAGCTACAAAAAGCTTGTCCGGAGTATATCTCCTATACCTTACCAGCTAAGGATTCCAAATTTGGTGTGTGAGTTCATCTTGGGATGGCGGAGTGTCGCGTACCATTTCCAGGTCACCTTGACCTTGACCTTTGACCTCGATTTTAAAAACCGCTTATACCTTACCAGCTACAAAAAGCTTGTCCAGAGTATATCTCCTATTCCTTACCAGCTAAGGATTCCAAATTTGGTGTGTGAGTTCATCTTGGGATGGAGGAGTGTCGCGTACCATTTTCAGATCACTGTGACCTTGACCATGACCTTTGACCGATTTTACAAAAAGCTTGTCCGGAGCATATCTCCTTTACCTTACCAGCTACAGATTCCAAATTTGGTGTGTGAGTTCATCTTGGGATGGCGGAGTGTCATGTACCATTTCCAGGTCACTATGACCTTAACCTTGACCTTGACCGATTTTACAAAAAGCTTGTCCAGAGCATATCTCCTATACCTTACCAGAGACGGATTCCAAATTTGGTGTGTGAGATCACCTTCAGATGGCGGAGTGTCGCGTACCATTTTCAGGTCACTGTGACCTTGACCTTGACCTTCGACCTCGATTTTACAAAAAGGTTGTCCAGAGAATATCTCCTATACCTTACCAGCTACGGATTCCAAATTTAATGTGTGAGTTTATCTTGGGATGGCGGTGTGTCGCGTACCATTTTCAGGTCACTGTGACCTTGACCTTTGACCTAGATTTTACACAAAGCTTGTCCGGAGCATTTTTCCTATACCTTACCAGCTACGGATTCCAAATTTGGTTTGTGAGTTCATCTTGGGATGGCGGAGAGTCGTGTATCATTTTCAGATCGCTGACCTTGACCTTGACCTTTGACCTCAATTTTACAGTCCTTAGGGTCCTTTTTAACTAAGTTTTGACGCTTGGCTCTTTTCTTAGCTATCATAATCGTCAAAGGTTCTGTTTCTAATGTTAAGAACTGACTCCTGTATCATTTTTAACAGCATCAAAATTTCATGTTACACCTGCATTACATTGTATTGTTTTTCCGCCAAAATGCATTTCGGTGTCAAACACTTTGGGGGCATTTGTCACCCGTGACGACTCTCTTGTTATACTGATTATGAGAATCAATCCGACAAGACATATCTTAAACAAGTTTTAGATCCAACCTCTTTGAATAAATCTACTGAAAAGGAGCATTAACTAGAGAAAAGGAAATGTTTTAGAATGTTGTAGTTTTGAAACCATTGTGATAAATAGAGCATTTGCTCCTTGATCAGGAGCAAATGCTCTATTTATCACAATGGTTTCAAAAAGTGTCTTTTTCAGAGGCGTAGAAAGGCGTATTTATGGAGGAAAGGGTTAATTTTTTCAGTGTTTTTACACTCTTGTGGGTGAATTTGCATGTGCGCATGAGCTGTGGAAGTTCAGTTGAAATCCATGGACGGGTTTAGAACAATAAAGGGATGATATTCCATTTTATTGTGTCTCAGATTTTCCAAATTCAGCCTACAGTAGTGGAGTATGCACTTTATAGCACAATCTGCCCGATGTACAGTATTAACCATAAATGTCTCCACTTTACATTCGTTTTTTAAGCTCAATAAGTCGGGTCTGCACTGTTTTGATAACATAAAATAAAACTAATGGATTAGCCATTAGTGTAGCTTATAATTTGGAGTAGTTTGATCTGGATCTACACTGTTTGTCTGGCAACGTATTTAGGGTAAGTACGATATCGTTGTTTAGAGGATTTATGGCCGTTCCGTGGTGAATACCATTATTTTGCTGAGCAATTTTATGGGAAGCAATTTGAGGGATGGAATGCTAGTGATTGTAATATACTAAATTGGACTGGGGCTCCGTATGATACATATTGAATTTGAATAGACAAAATGTAAGCAGACACAGAAGCTTTTATGGCGTGTTCAATAATAGTCACCAGGACAATGCTTTTAATCCTTTACAATGTCTCTGGGGAATGCTACAGTGGAGTCTCACTAATACGATCATTCAAAAGAAGTCTAATTACGAATTTTTAAAAACAGGTGGTTGCTTAACCCATTCCTGCATAGGCTATTTTTAGATCCAACCTCTTTGATTAAATCTACCAAAAAGGAGCATTTACTAGAGAAAAGGAAATTTTCAGAATTCTGTAATTTTGAAACCATTGTGATAAATAGAGCATTTGCTCCACAGCTCTATTTATTACAATGGTTTCATAAAGTAACTTTTACAGAAGCGTCAATATGTGGGAATGGGTTAATGCAGTTCAGGAGCTTTCTGTATCCATTTTGGCCCAGCATTAAGCAACCACCTGCGGTTTACAGTCTCCTCCCTATATAAGTTAAGCCAGCGAGAAACAACTGTACTAGCAAATTAATGATTACATTTACAGACGACTTGGATCCAGTTGAGATGCCAAGTCACTTAGCGTTTTGTAAATACCTGGTCTGTTTGACTCTGTCAATGCAGAATAAACAATACACTGGCATTTGCAAACAGTTTAGACCCAGATCAGAGTGCTTCTGCAGGTCAGCCTGGGTCTACACCGTTTGTCATTCAAATTCCTGTAGTAAGAGTTTTTAAACGCTGATGGGAAGTTGAGCGTCTCTGCTTACTAAAGAGGAACTGGTGATGATATGATCCTTGTGAGACTGCAAACTGATTATGGAATAATGTAGATTAGTTCTACTGTTTCTGTCACGGCAAAACAATGTGTTAATATGTCATCATAAAACTTTATCTAATTGATATTGATGATGTCATTAATTTCTCACATGATTATTCATGAAATAATGTTTTTCTTCATTTCTGTTAGAAAATGCAGTCTTTGAGATGATTATAAAGAGTGGTTACAACATAGGGTTCCATGGAGAAATTAATCCTTTCCTCCATAAATACGCCTTTCTACGCCGCTGTAAAATTCACCTATGGAAATCATTGTGATAAATAGAGCATTTGCTCCTATAGGAGCAAATGCTGTATTTATCACAATGGTTTCAAACTATAAAGTTCTGAAAATTTCCTTTTCTCTAGTTAATGCTCCTTTTTGGTAGATTTATTCAAAGCGGTTGGAGCTAAAAAAAAAAAGCCTATAAAGGAATGGGTTAATAAGTTACCCTTGAAAATGTTTTAATTATCCCATCTTATCTGGACCTCTGGCTTCAGGTTAAGTGGGGGAAAAAAAAAAGAACTTTTGAATTCGGTTGTCTGGATCTCTTCACTCTGTTATAATGTGTCTCATATAATGTTTCAATTGTGCTCCTTTCTGGTCGAAAGGTTTCTTTCTCTAGACTGTTTAACCCTATGAATGCTGAATTATTAAAGTGGAGTGAGCTGTCCTTGTTTACTGATGGAGTACATTTAGTATGAAATGGTTCGATTCATGAGAGGACTTCGAATGTGACAGTGATCCTGATCAGAGGGTGCCTGTAAGAGCCCTTCTGATCTGCATCTACACTGTTTGCATGTGTCAGTTGTCACAGGATTAGGGTAATGAAGTTGTTGTGTATTAAAAACCTGTGGTGAACTACTGGGACGTTTTATAAGTGATAGATATTTTCAGACATGTTGTAATAGAATTGGATCGATAGCAGCTTTCTCGATCTGAGGCCATGTTCAGTCAAAGGCCCATTTCTATATAACAAACAGTACTTACAATTCTTCGAATCTGGAAAATGAGTGTTACTTGCAAACAGTATAGATCACCAGTTCAGAAGCCTCTGAATAGGGTCTACAATGTATAACCCTTTCCTCCATAAATACGCCTTTCTACGCCTCTGTAAAAATCACCTATTTAAACTATTGTGATAAATAGAGCATTTGCTCCTATAGGAGTAAAATTTAATGTTCTATTTATCACAGTGGTTTCAAACTACAAAATTCTAAAAAAAATCCTTTTCTCTAGTTAATTCTCCTTTTCGATACACTTGTTCAAAGATGTTGGATCTAAAAATAGCCTATGAGGGAATGGGTTAAGTCTTTTGATGCCTTTGCAAACAGAGTAGGAGCCATCTGATCAGTGTCTGCTCTGTTTGCTTATAGATTAATAAGATGCCTATATTAAAACATTTTCAAGAATTACGTCTTTATTTCTTCACCATGGGGTTTGGTGGAGAAATGACGATTTTAGTATCTTGAGTATGCACCTTTATCTGTGCTGATATACCATCTGGATATTACTGTTTACAGAGATGATATTGGATTCACCTGTTTAAAACAATTTACTGTTGATGTTTGAAATTGAAACATTTTCAAGAATTACGCCTTTATTTCTCCACCAAACCCCATGCTGTGGCCACTCTTTAGAATTGTCTCTTCGAGACAGTTCTAAAGAGTGGTCCAAACATAGGGTTCGGTGGAGAAATGACGATTTTAGTATTTGAGTATGCACCTTTTATCTGTTGCTCTGGTATCATTCCCCATCTGGATATAACTGATTGCAAAGGTGATCTTGGATTCACCTATTTCAAATAATCTAAAAGTTTATTTACTGATGGTGTCTGAAATTGAAACTTTTTCAAGAATTATGTCTTTATTTCTCCACCAAACCCCATGGTGTGACCACTCTTTAGAATCGTCTCGACATAGGGTTTGGTGGAGAAATGACGATGTTAGTATTTGGGTACCCACATTAAATTATCTGTTGCTCTGGTATCATTCCACATCTGGATATATCTGTTTCCAAGGTGATACTTGATTCACCCGTTTAAAACATTTTAAAGGTTTACTTACCGTTGATGTTTGAAATTGAAATTTGATCCTCATAGAGATGTGCTTTGTGAACAGCTGGTGTCAGTTCTGACACACTTATTATACTGGCACAAAATAATTCTCTCTGGTGATAAAATTTGTATTTTCTCCAGGGATTACTTCAATTATTTAAATGTATATATAAAACTTGTGTTGCTATAGCAACAAAATGAAGCTAATTAAAAAGTAAATAGTCTCACTCAGCTACTAGTGATAAAAATCTATAGTTGTAGATGCACACCAGCTTGATAACTGGGTAATGTTAAATGTAATTTACAGGGTTGATCCAGAATAGTGGACAAGTAGGGGGACAGTACTATAGCGATTTAACCCTTTACTCCATAAATACGCCTTTCTACGCCTCTGTAAAAGTCATTTAATGAAACCATTGTGATAAATAAAACATTAGTTTTGCTCCTATAGGAGCTTTCAGCATTACTTTTGCCCTGCATTAAGCTACCACCTGCATCTAGCACCCAGAATTATACCTCTTTTAGGTGGTCACATTAGCGGGGTTGTACTGTAATAAGGTTATGCTGAATAAAAAAATGGTCGCAACATAGGGTTTGGTGAAGAAAAGACGACTTCAGTATTAATTTTGAGTATGCACCTTTATCTGTTGCTCTGTCAAGGTACATATCTGCATTAGCAGTATCATGATTGTATGAGATTGAACTATTTTATTAGTTACAGGCACATTAAGCCTTTCCTCCATAGGCTATTTTTAGATCCAACCACTTTAAATAAATCTACCGAAAAGGAGCATTAACTAGAGAAAAGGATTTTTTTTTAGAATTTTGTTGTTTGAAACCATTGTGATAAATAGAGCATTAATTTTGCTCCTATAGGAGCAAATGCTCTATTTATTCCAATGATTTCCTAAAGTGACTTTTACAGAGGCGTAGAAAGGCGTGTTTATGGAGGAAAGGGTTGAGCCTTTTCCTCGTGAATATTTATACAAGAATTTATGACTTCATGAATATTCATTAACTGAATTGTTATAATGACCTACAAATATGGGAGTTTATTGCCATAATAGCCCATATCACAAAATGCAAAGTCAGCTCAGTATTGTTCCATAAAGCAAACAGAATAGACCAAGATCAGACAACTCTGTAGGAGCCATCAGATCTGGATCTACATTGTTTGCAAGAGAGTCTCTTGTCAGGTAAAGGGTTAACCCTTGCAGTGCGGGACACTAGTCACTAATGTCCTTTGCAAATGGTGTAGACCAAGATGAGAGGGCTCCTCTACTAGGAGCCCTCTCATCAGGGTCTGCACTGTTTGTCATTTTGCACATTCCTTTAGGATAATTCCTAAATATCAACCATAAACTTGACTTGTTTGAATTTTGGAATAGTCCATTTGAAAATTCACCATTGTAAGGGTTAAGCCAAGGAAACACATTAGGAGAACTATTTTCAGTTTACTATAGTGTGTGTACTTTTAGCAGTCATTAGTGTCTGGGACGTGGATAATCCATATCCTTTTGTTCCACACTAGAATGCAATATTGGATAATGTTGGCTAGAAAATTTATAACCCTTTTCTCCATGAATATTCATGTAAGAAATGACATCATGAACATTAATTAGCTTAATTGTCATAATAGCATTTTGTACACAGTATGTTTTGGTGTTGGTAGAAAATGGAAGGGTCATGTCTATTATAATTTCATAAGCAAACAGAGCAGACCCTGATCTGGGTCTAATACTCTGTAAAGACATAGAAAGGCATATTTTATGGAGAAACCAGCTTACCCACTCCCTCATATTGATGCCTTTTGACACCTCTGCAAAAGCCACCTGTTGAAACCATTGTGATAAATCAGAGCTACAGATGAATACTAATGCCTATTAAAATCGTCATTTCTCCACCAAATTCTATACTGTAACCACTCTCAGTATAGGGTTTGGTGGAGAAATAAAGGAGTTATTCTTGAAAATGTTTAAATTTACACATCTTATCTGGACCTCTACCAGGATAATACAAATAAAAGCTTGTCTTTCTGGAATCAAGACTCTCTCGAAAGTTTAATTTAGAATTTGCTCTTAGACTTCTAAACTGTACCGTTATTATCAGTTTGTTTCTGACAGTTTACTTATGAAAATTAATTCTATTTTCAGGCGGAGATACTGCAGACAGCTCAGGCATTGTCGTACACTACTGCCAAGGATGATGAGGTGAGTACTTTGGTTGGAACTGCTAACCTTTTCAATAAGGAAAGTTTACTAGCATATGCAAACAGTATACACCCTGATCAGAAGTCAGATCCTACCTCTTTGAATAAATCTACCAAAAAGGAGCATTAACTAGAGAAAGGTAAAATTTTAGAATTTTGTGGTTCAAAACCATTGTGATAAATGGAGCATTTGCTCCTATAGGAGCAAATGCTCTATTTATCACAATGGTTTCAACAGGTGACTTTTGCAGAGGTGAGTGAAAGGGTTAAGTAATATTTTGTCTGCAACATTTGTCATCTGCTTCAATTCTGAAAAATACAATGTCCCAGATTTCTTTGCAAAAAGTTGGTCAAAGTTTCAAACAGTTTGGATCCACACCATGACAGGACAGGCATCACACCATGACAGGACAGACACCACACCATGACAGGCATCACACCATGGCAGGCATCACACCATGACAGGACAGGCATCACACCATGGCAGGCATCACACCATGACAGGACAGGCATCATACCATGACAGGCATCACACCATGACAGGACAGGCATCACACCATGACAGGCATCACACCATGACAGGCATCACATCATGACAGACATCACACCATGACAGGACAGGCATCATACCATGACAGGCATGTATGTAAGGTGATGAAAAATGGCCATAATAAGATAATCTTAAAAATAGGATGAGCGAGTATGTAAATAGATGATTAGGTGAAAAAAAATATCATAGGTAAAACTCCTGTATAGCAAACACTTATTTAAAGCAGGTGGTTGCTTAATGCAGGATGAAAGTAATTGTCATCCTGCATTTATCTACCACCTGCCTTTAAACCCTTCCTCCATAGACTATTTTTAGACCCAACCTCTTTGAATGAATCTACCAAAAAGGAGCATTAACTAGAGAAAAGGAAAATTTTAGAATTTTGTAGTTTGAAACCATTGTGATAAATGGAGCATTTGCCTATAGGAGCAAATGCTCTATTTATTACAATGGTTTCATTAAGTGACTTTTACAGAGGCGTACTGTCTGATGTGTTCAATATAAGGAAACCTGTCCCATTGGAACTATAAGTCATCATATCTGTTATATAAGATATATAATAGACATACATTAGCCCTTAACCCTGCTGTGACATAATAACTCTGCTTAAAATCGGATCTGTTCAATTTTGATTACAGTGGAACCTGTCTTAAGTGGTCATTAAAAAGAAGTCATAATTTGGATCTCTAAAACAGGTGGTAACTTAATGCAGGACAATAGGAGCTCCTATAGGAGCTTTCTGTATCACTTTTAGCCTGCATTAAGCAACCACCCACTTAGAATCCAAACTGCTTCCCTTGGATTTTATGTTTGAAGAATAATGGAAGATGAAGATAACTTTGACAATTATACTAGATGGCAACTATTTAGCACACAATCAGTTGAGTATGATGTTGACTGTTTTGGTTACTCCATGAGACAAACTTACCATCTACATCAACATTTTCATTCCTCCAAATTAAACCTTTTCCTCATGAAAATTAATGTACGAAAAAGAACCAATATGAGCATGTTTCAACCGATTATTTAAACTTTTAAATGAACACAGAAAGTTTTGACCTTGGCAGAGACTGTAGTACAATCAGATCTTTATGATTCCATAAGCTAACAGAGCAGATCCTGATCTGGATCTACTCTGTTTGCAAAAGCGTTTCTATCAGGTAAAGGGTTAACTTTTACATTATTCATTCCCAAGTTAGAGTTTTGCCTTGTGCTGTTTCTCATTTCTAAGGGCTGAGTTTTTATTTGCTTGTGAAGTAAGGAGAGACTAATAAAAGCGCGCAAGGAACATCGAACATCGGTTGTGATTTTTTGTGTGCAGTTCTTGTTCGATTTAATTGAAGGTTTGCATGCGTGCCTGTCACAAATCAGCAGTAACATTTATGTTCGTACAGGCCCTGGAAACTACAGCAGATATTAAGGTTCCAAATAGTTTGTGGCGTGACATTAAATTGTAATCATATTTCAAACAATTTAATCGCTAATCAATCTCTCATGAAGGCTATCAAGAGATCAAGTGTAAATTGCTGTTCCAATAATTTGCATCGTATTTTTGTATTTTTATGACAGGATCAATGATCATCATGGAAAAATGCTCCCTCAATTTAGAAATATTTTTTTGGTTACAGATGTTGAATTAAAATGGCTTCAGCAAAGAATTTTGGAGAGGCCTTTCATCTAATCATATTGTTTTGGCTAGTAACAACTGGTATTCCAATTCAGTTAAAAAAATAAAAGGAAGGTTGTATGTATTGTTTTAGCTTTATGTACACTATCAGTCAATTCCTCTACCAGATGTAAATGCCTTTCCAAGCCTTTGCAAACAGAGTAGACCCAGATCAGATGGCTCTCGTAGGAGATGTCTGATCAGGATCTGTTAACCCATTCCCTCATATTGACGACTTTTGAAGACTCTGTAAAAGTCACATTGTGAAACCGTTGTGATAAATAGAACATTTGCTCCAAAGGAGCAAAAGTTAATGCTCTATTTATCACAGTGGTTAAAAAACTAAAAATTTCTAAAATGTTCCTTTTCCCTAGTAAATGCTCCTTTTCGGTAGATTTAAAAAAAAAAGAAGAGGTAGGATCTGAAAATAGCCTATGAGGGAATGGGTTAATATTGAACAGGCAGAGTTACAGATAAAGGTGCATACACAAATATTAAAAGTACACAAATCGTTATTTCTCTACCAAAGCCTATACTTTGACCACTCTTTAGAATTGTCTCTTCGAGATGATTCTAAAGTGTGGTCACAGTAAAGGGTTTGGTGGAGAAATAAAGGAGTTATTCTTCAAAATGTTTTTTGACGTATCTTATCTGGACCTCTGGTCATTATTTCTTACATGAATATTTAAACAGGTAAAGGGTTAATTGGCTGCGTTAATGTTAATTACTAATGGAATGATTTCATGATATCTGGTAGCATAATCGGCTGCAATGAACAAATTATGAGAGAACAAGACATTTTGTTCTGCGGGTTTTATGGAAATTGCTTGAACTTGGTTTGCTACTTGAAACTTCGCTCAAAACATTGACTCTTGTATCGATTCTCAACCTGCTCATCTCCTTGCATGCTTAACCCATTCCCTGTTCTGTGTTTATTCCAAATTTCGATACCTATTGAATATCCATTGACAAAATAGTTATAAAGAAATATGCAAGGTAGAAAATTGTAGCCATTTTAGAAAGTAAAGAAACGTATTTATCAAATTCTATCAGCAAACAGAGCAGACCCTGATCAGACGGCTCCTCTAGGAGCCATCTGATCTGGGTCTACTCTGTTTGCAAATGCGTGAATACACGTTTATATGAGGGAAAGGGTTAACCCATTCCCTCATATTGACGCCTCAATTAAATTTTGTAGTCACTTTTTGAAACCATTTTGATAAATGGAGCACTTAATCCATAGGAGCAAATGCTGTATTTATCACAGTTGTTTCTAAACTATAAAAATCCTTTTCTCTAGTTAAAGCTCCTTTTCGGTAGATTTATTAAAAAAGTTTGAATCTAAAAATAGCCTAGGAGGGAATGGTTATTGAATTTTCAACAATAATTTATGCAAACCGTTTGAATCCAGTTAATACAGTAAAACCTCTCTATAACGACCACTAAATTGTGTTAATTAGTTGGTATTTTAGGCAGGATGTTGCTTAAAGCGAGGTGAAAGTAAAACAGAACGCTCCTATAGGAGCATTCTGTTTTACTTTCACCTTGCTTTAAGCAGTCACCTGCCTTTAACACAAAATACTTGATGTAATTTAGTGGCCATTATAGAGAGGTTTTACTGTATGTGTTACATCAGGATCAAAACTGTTTGACACTTACCTCATTTTTTAAGACAGATGAAAGAAAATATTAATTATTTATACAATTACTGGAGGAAAGGGAGGGGTGGATGCGGCTTTATCTATTGCTGGCAAAGTTATTGCCCTTGCACTGATGTCAAAATCGGGAGCTCTCTGATCAGGATCTACTCTCTTTACTTGTCAGTTTCAAGATAACACTGGTTCTACAGTTTCAGTGCCATGGCCACAATTTGCTGTGTTCATTATGCCATAATATAAAACTCCATTAATTATTCATTATGTCATGAGTTTTACATGAATATTCATCAGGTAATCGATCAGAGGTCCAGATAAGATGTGTAAATTAAAACATTGTCAAGAATAACTCCTTTATTTCTCCACCATATACAGTAAAACTTCGATTATTCGAACACTAAAATACGTATTATTATCGACCTTTAAGACAGGTGGCAGCTTAATGCATGGTGAACGTCATGCAGAAAGCTCCTCTAGGAGCTTTCTGCATGACTTTCACCATGCATTAAGCAGCCATCTGCCTAAAAGGGTCTAAATTCTTCTCTACCGAAAATTCAGATAATCGAGGTTTTACTATACTATGTTGTGATCACTGTTTAGAATCGTCTCTTTGGGACAATTCTAAACAGTGGTCACAACATAGGGTTTGGTGGAGAAATGACAAGTTCAGTATTTGAGTATGCATAGATCTGTATCTGTTGCTGTGATGGAATACTCAGGAACAGAAAGGAAAATACAAATTTATTAGAGTTCTATGAATCAAAGGCCGATCTCAAAGCAGGAACATGTATGAATTTTATAATGACCTTTGTAAGCAGGTAACAAATATTTGTGCTTGCATAGCATTTAGGCCATGTACGTAGGATGAGGTTATGTATCCATGGTTACCAGACAACTGTAGGAGTCCAAACTTGTATATAGGCAAGTAAATCTAGTCGGAGAAATCAAGTAGATAAACTGGGAAAATCTGCTGGTCAACTGTAATCTAATTGTGTACTGTCGTGCCAGGATTGGAGTCAAGAGATTAACCCTTTCCTCAATAAATACTTTGTAATAGTCACTTCTTGAAATCATTGTGATAAATAGAGCATTTGCTCCTATAGGAGCAAATGCTCTATTTATCACAATGGTTTCAATATACTACACAATTCTAAAATTGTTCTTTTCTCTAGTAAATGCTGCTTTTCGGTAGATTTATTCAATGAGGTTGGGTCTAAAACTAGCCTAGTATGGAATGGGTTAACACTATGCATGTAAGCGTCAGTTGGATGTTGACCTATGAAAACTGTTTGGGTCCACATGACATGCTGACAAGCTGTTTGGGTCCACATGACATGCTGACAAGCTGGTTGGGTCCACATGACATGCTGACAAACTGTTTGGGTCCCGATGACATGCTGACAAGCTCAGAGTCTCATCAGGATTCTAAGTTGTTCGACATTCTGATTATGTCTTCGGAAAGAAATTGGAGAAAGTCGGGTTTGAAATACTGATTTAGAATTTCATTGTCTGTCAACAAAATTTTACTTTTCAATAGATCTGGATGTACTCTGCTCATAGTATGGTAAATTTTGCATCACAAATTCCAGAATTGGAATCAATTTGACTTAAAACCATGATAAGGAAAGAGTTGATTACGGAAACATGCCTGCCATTCACCAGAATATTTGCTCCTATAGGAGCAAATGCTCTATTTATCACAATGGTTTTAAGAAGTGGCGTAGAAAGGCGTATTTATGGAGGAAATTAAGGGTTAACCAACTTTTTCAGCTTTACAACTTGGTGCAGATATTTAGTGTCAAAATATTTAGTTGAAATACATTAATGTACGATTGTGATAAATTATGTTCAGTTTTTATGGCAAGGTCATGGGGCAAGTACAAAAAAATGATTGATGATTGTTGTTACTTTTTTCTTTGTACTGTAATTGTATAATATTTATGAAGACTGCACAAGAATGACAAAAAATTACTTTTCACTTATGGCATGCTATGTATTTGTTGTCTGCTAAACATTTTGGGTCAGTTAAATTATCAGCTATTTTTTTCTTCATTTCTTTGCAAATGTATCAAACAGTTTGGATCCTGATGACAGGATACACTCTCTTGAGAGTGATTGATTATTAAATTTATTACAAGTCATTTAGACTTGTTTCATCATGAGTTTCCCATATTCTGTTGAGCAAAACCAGATAGCTAAATGGATATCTAATTGTACAGCAAGCAGTTTGATAGATAAACTAAATGGATTGTACTGCAATCTGTTTGATAGCTCAACTAAATGGATGTCTAATTGTACTGCAAGCTTTTTGATAGCTCAACTAAACGGATGTCTAATTGTACTGCAAGCTTTTTGATAGCTCAACTAAACGGATGTCTAATTGTACTGCAAGCTTTTTGATAGCTCAACTAAACGGATGTCTAATTGTACTGCAAGCCATTGATAGCTCAACTAAATAGATGTCCAACTGTATTGCAAGCTGTTTAATAGCTCAACTAAACGGATGTCTAATTGTACTTCAAGCTTTTTGATAGCTCAACTAAATGGATTATACTGCTAACTGTTTGATAGATCAATTAAACAAATGTCAAAATGTACTACAAGCTGCTTGACAGCTAAACTAAACAGATGTCTACTTGTACTGTAAGCTGTTTGATAGCTCATCTAAACGGATGTCCAACTGTATTGCATGCTTTTTAGTAGCTCAACTAAATGGATGTCTAATTCTACTGCAAGCTTTTTGATAGCTCAACTAAACGGATTACACTGCAAGCTTTTTGATAGCTCAACTAAATGGATTACACTGCAAACTGTTTGACAGCTCAACTAAACAGATGTCTACTTGTACTGTAAGCTGTTTGATAGCTCAACTAAACAGATGTCTACTTGTACTGTAAGCAGTTTGATAGCTCAACTGAACAGATGTCTAATTGTACTGCAAGCTGTTTGATGGTTCAACTAGAAAGATGTCCAATTATACTGCAAGCTGTTTGATAGCTCAAATAAAGATATGTATTATTGTACTGCACACTGATTGACAGCTCAACTAAATGGATGTCTAATTATACTGCAAGCTGTTTGATAGTTCAGCTAAATAGATGTCCAAATGTACTGCAAGCTGTTTGATACCTCAACTAAATAGATGTCAAATTGTACTGCACATTGTTTGACAGCTCAACTAAATGGATTTCTTATTGTTCTGCAAGCTGTTTGAGCATGCTGTTTGGCAGTTCAGCTAGAGGGATGTCTAATTGTATTGGAAGCTGTTTGATGGCTCAACTAAATGGATGTTTGATTGCATTTGAGCTAAACAGATGTCTAATTGTACTGCAAGCTGTGCGACACATTGATTGCAATTTTGAAAGGAAATAAATAACCTCTTTTCTTTGAATTAATCCTTTAAGCATAGGAAACAAGGTAGCTGTCATACGCAAACAGTGTAGAACCAAAACAAAAGGCTTCAAGAGGATTATACTAGCATTCAGAATAATTGAGCAAAGTTTAACTCTTCATACTGAATAGACTGTGTAGTTAACCCATTCCCTCATAGGCTATTTTTAGATCCAACCACTTTGAATAAATCTACCGAAAAGGAGCATTAACTAGAGAAAAGGAAAATTTTAGAATTTGGTAGTTTGAAACCATTGTGATAAATAGAGCATTTGCTCCTATAGGAACAAATACTCTATTTATCACAATGTTTTCATAAAATACTCTATTTATCACAATGTTTTCAAAAAATGACTTTTACAGAGGCGTAGAAAGGCATATTTATGGAGGAAAGGGTTAAACACTAATGAACCATTCCACTTTGAATATTTAGCAGAGCAGGCAGAGAGTTAAACATTATGCCCTGCTTGCATAATAACAATAATTGCAACAAAAATATTTGTACAACCAAACAACAGTAATCGTAATCTATTTTAAAGATTTCATTTATAAGAGCTTTTATCTCTGTGCACACTGGGTGGGTTTGTGATAACCTATAGCAATTATAGTAAAACCCCTCTAAAACGGAATAACACAGCAGTTACAGTAAAACCCCTCTAAACTGGAATTACCTATAGCAATAATAGTAAAACCCCTCTAAACTGGAATTACCTATAGCAATTATAGTAAAACCCCTCTGAACTGGACTAGCCAATAGCAATTATAGTAAAACCCCTCTAAAACGGAATAACACAGCAGTTACAGTAAAACTCCTCTAAAATGGAATTACCTATAGCAATTATAGTAAAACCCCTCTGAACTGGATAGCCTATAGCAATTACAGAACAACTCAAAACTGGAATAATCTACAGCAATTACACTAAACCCCTCTTTAACCTGAATAACCTACAGCAATTATAGCAAAACTTCTCTAAACTGGAATAACCTACAGCAAATTATAGCAAAACTCCTCTAAACTGGAATAACCTACAGCAATTACAGTAAAACACCTCTACTTTCAGTCCGAATGACTGCTCAGCCGACTGAACATTTTACTCCCCTGGTCATTCACCTACAATATTGAGAACTGCTAATATGTGGAGCGGCGATTACGCGGCTTCAGTACCAGCTAGTGACCCTCACAGGTACCCATTATAAAGCCTGGAGAGGAGGCAACCTAGTGCGGGTGGGAGATGCTGAAAAAGTCTCTGAAATTCGAGCTGGTCCAGCTAGGTTTCAAACCCAAACCCCTGGGTAATCAGCTCAACCACTGGGTCAAGCCACCACCATAGCATAACCTACAGCAATTACAGCAACACCCCCCCCCCCCTTCCCCCCCCCCCTTCCCCCCCCCCCTTCCCCCCCCTTTCTCTCCCCCCCCCCCCTTAACAGGAGTGCAGCAAATTACAGTGAAATTCCTAGATATCCAAAAGAGCCGTTTGATCAGGGTCTGCTCTGTTTGCTTATAATATGATATAGATATACATTCTACATTTTCTGCCATGGCATAAAAGTCCTGTTTCCATGTACAAATTAATCTAATTAATATTCATGATGTTATTATTTCTCACTTAATTAGTCATGGAGGAAGGGGTTAACAGTAGTGTAAGAGTATAATTTGTCAGAGAATTTTGAATGACAAACAGTGCAGATCATGACCTAGGTCAGGATCTTTATCAACTCGAATAAGACTTTGTGATTGGTTGTCGCATGGAGACAGATGTACAGATTGACAATAAACTGACACATGCTGAGCTACAGATAAAGGTGTGTACCCATGTATGAAAATGGTCATTTCTCCACCAAACCGTATACTGTGACCACTCTTTAGAATCGTCTTTTCGAGACGATACTAAAGAATGGTCACAGTATACAGATTTTATTCCTGAAATTGATTCAATTTATGCACCTTATCTGGAGCTCTGCATATGGAGTTTCACTAGATAATCATTACTCTCAAGTTGCTGGGGAAAATAAGTGAGAAAAGGAATAAAATCAGTGGCAGTGAATATTGATTGGAGATATGAAGTTGTTTACCCAGTTGTAAATCTTCCCAGAGCAATATAATCGTGTAGTTGGTGTACAGTTTATATTAGATAATTTAACCTTCATGTCAGTCTCAGATTTAACCTTTACTCCATACAAACGCTTTTTCTCGCCTTTGTAAACAGAAAAACTCGGATCAGATGGCTCCTATAGGGGCAGTGCTGATTTTCCCTTAATCGCTTTAGTGGAAATTTCAGTGGTGACCTTCTGCCAAAATTGTTCAAACTATTTTTTCTTGTTAAAAAACTTGCCACTAGGGTGGGGTTAATTTTCCTTATATGGCTGTAGTGGAAATTTAGAAATTGTCTCAGCAGATTTTATTTGCAGGAATGATCCTTAGGTGACCCTCTGTCAAAATTGTTCGTCATTTTGATTTTTAACCCTTTCCCTGTTCTGTATTCTTGCAAGAACTACAGTAAAACTTTGTTATAACGAATTCCAATGGACTGAAGGGTTTACTTCGCTGTAAACATTATTCGTTATATTGATAGTACTAAGTTCGCTATAAATTATGACTCTGGCACACTACTGTTCAAAACTTTATTAAACCGTAATTCAGATAAACAAACGAATATGCGGAACAATCTAACTCCCAAAATGTACATCATACATCGTACAACTTACTTGTGGAAGAAATCAGTTATTTGCTTTAGAACACAGGTTAATGCTTGACACTTGCCAGAAATTTGTTTCATAGATGTCAACATTTTAAAAAAAATTCCTCAGGAGTATTTGGTTGTTGCTCCAATGTGCGGTGCAAATTGTATATAGCGGACAAAGACTCCGCATTTGTGGGCACGGGCAAATATTCCTTATCTTGTGTTGTCATTGGAGTCAGCAGTACTTTTGGCACAAAATGCTGAAATAATATGTGAACAGGGAGGGAATAACAAAACCAAAAGACTTCAAATATTCATTTTGACAATAAAAAAAACAAGCATCATATCTTAACGTTGTTTAGCTATAGCGGTGTTTCATTATACCTTACCGCTACACAATGTTAATTATACCATACCACCATGAACAATACATGTTTACAGATAGCTTCAGAGTTCGCCCCAACACTAGTGTGTGTTTTAACACCTATGCGACATGGTGTTAATCGTGCGAAATACACAGGTGATTGAAGATAGTAGCAAGGTGAAATGTCGCTTTAATGAAGGAATTTTAAAGTGTTTTGTGAATAAAGGTACTGGGAAATCAGTTTGCCATAAGCAAAAATTCGCTCTAACCAACTTCGCTCTAAACATTATAGTCTGTATAGAATTAATGAAGATATCGGCCCGGGAACGAAATATAGTTCGCTATAAGCGGAAATTCGCTTTATCAGAGTTCATTATAAATAAGTTTTACTGTAATGACAAGATGAATATGTATTAGCTCAATTATTTTAATACATACTTTTCAAGGGAATTTTTTGCTTTGACAAAAGCTGTAAAATCAAATCTATATTATGTCTAAAGCAAACAGAGCAGACCCTGATCAGATGGCTCCCATAGGAGCCGTCTGATCTAGGTCTACACTGTTTTCAGATGCGTCAAAATGCGCTTACATAAGGAAAAGGGTTAACATATGGCTGTCAAGAGTATGGCTAATTTTTCTTACATGACCATTGTCGAAATTGTAGAAATCTCCTTTGAAACTGCAAGGGCCAGTTTCCACTCTTACTTTGCAGAATGATTCTTAGGCAGTTCTCAACTCACATTGTTCAGTTCGTTTTGATTGGTGAATAAACATGGCCGTGCAGGGTGAGGCCATTTATCCTTATATGAGTATAGTGAAAGTTTAAAAATCTTCTGATACAACTAGGCAGATTTCAGTATAATTTTGCAGGAATAGTCTTTAAGTGGTCCTCTACCAACATTCTTCAAAACATTTTGGTTCATCAAAAAACAGGTTGGCCGCTAAATTTAGGCTTACTTTTCATTCATTGCTATAGACATTTTTTTTTTTAAAATTCTGTAATTTGGCAGAATTGTTGCTTAGATGATGTTCTACGTTTCTTCTAAATTTCAATACTTACTGTATATTCATGGACAAAAGTTTTACAAACACAGCAGGTTCAAGGGAAGTATTAGATGAACCTTTTTCCGCGAGTGCAAAATTATTATACTTCCTGAAAAACCATGACTGTTTTTTCTTACGATTGTTTTAATCCTTTTCCTCATATAAACACATTTTCACGCATTTGCAAACAGAGTCGTCTAGGAGCCGTCTGATGCTGTTTGCTAAAGGAATTTGAAAGATATGTTTCTTTACTTTCTAAAATGTCTACAATGTTCCACCTTCCATATTTCATTACAACTATTTGTCCATGAATAGTCTGTAGGTAATCAATTTTGAAATAAGCATAGAACAGGAAAAACCATGACTGTTCTTTCTTACGATTGTTTTAAGAAAACATGACTCGAGTAACAAACAGCATGGCTCCTAATCGACATTACTTGGTGTCTCATTTGGATCCAAACTGCTTTCAGAGGCTGTAGCAAATATGTTAGTAAAGTGACTCACACTTTGTTTGCTTAGAAACAGTATGCTTAGAAATTTCATTAACAAACAGAGTAGAACCTGATCAGACAGCTCCTATAGGATCCATCTGATCTGGGTCTACTCTGTTTGCAAAGGCATTAACTCTTTCACAGCCATGGACGATTCAATGATAATTTTTGCAAACAGTTTAGAAACAACATTTTTAAACCTGAAGCAGACGACAATCTAAGCAGATAAAATTTATTTGGCGCCAAAATGGTTAAAAGGCTTTTATATGAGAGAATGGGTTAAGTTTCATTTCAGAATATTTTGTTGTCATCTTTAATATCAGTGTTTAATATCAGATTAAACGTTTTACTCAATGAATATCCATATATGAAATAATGACATCATGAATATTGCCGACAGGCATATAGTAATTGCATTGCCCGTCTGTCCTTCCATCCCTCTGTCCGTCCCAATTTTGTGTCCCTTCTATAACTTTTTGATCTGTGAATGGGTTTCAAAATGTTCACAGCACAAAGACGGTGTGTCGCATTCAACTCCCTGATCCATTGGTCAAAGGTCAAGGTCACAGGGTACAATTTTTGGGGGCATTTGTATCTGTCACATGACTGTGACAGCTCTTGTTTATAATAGCATATGAATACAGAAATGTTTGATCAGGGCCGAAACTGTAAAATCAAATCTGTTTCATAAGCAAATGGCAGACTAGGTCTAACCTAAAGGAGTCATTTGATCTGGGTATATACTTCGTTTGCAAAGGTGTATCAATGGCATAAAGTGTTTATTTCTTTTCTAAAGAAAGATGTTGGTTGGGATCTCATCAGGATCGGAACTGTTGTGTGCATCTGCTGCTAGCAAGAAAAGTTAGATTCAACAATCACCACCACCACCATAACCATTATCTAAAAACCAGAAAAATTATCGTCAGTCTCGGAAGTTAGTCTAGGGTGAGAACACTCGTGTTACTACAAGGAAATACCATTTGCGAATTGATTATATGACGACATTCTTCACACAAAGTGTTAAGAATATATACATGTGTTTTCCCATAGATTTTGCCTGTCAGGAGATCGACAATTGGCCCTTATGCAGCTAAGTGCTTTTGGATGCAGAATTGTTGAAGTGCAATGGCCTATCAGTGTGATAGCCTGAAATATGTTAGAGAATTTTGAATGGAAAACAGTGTAGATCCTAATCAGAGGACTGTCTCCTAGATGAGCTCTCTGAGCTGGATCTACATAGTTTGCGGTACACTTATTTCCCAAATTCATTGCATTGAGCCATGATACTAGGATACATGAAATTGGGACACGGTCAAGGTCACTTTTGAAAAACTTGGCTGTTTTTAACAAACTAACATTTTGCTATAACTTCTGATCCATGAACGCTAGGCAATTCACCTTTGGTATTCAGATAGCTTTGGTAAGGACCTTACAAATGACATAAAGATACCTGAAACCAGGTCAAGGTCACTCTTTTGAAAACTTGACTGTCATTAAAATTTTGTTATAACTTGTGAACTACATATGCTAGACAATTTATATTTGGTATGCAGATAGCTTGGGCAAAGGTCTTCCAGTTGAAAAATCCGACTTTAATGAGGTTTCCGCATTTTTGCTTGTAATTGAAATTTAGAAGCAGACTTTGGAAATTTAATTGTAGTATTGAACAGTTTTGATCCTGATTTGATGCCGTGTAAGTCTATGTATCGTCTTGAACCATATACTCGTACTTTACAAAAGTCATCACATGGTTATGTTAGAATGGTTGGTTTCAATGTCTTTAACCCATTCCTCCATAGGCTATTTTTAGACCCAACCTCTTTGAATGAATCTACCGAAAAGGAGCATTTACTAGAGAAAAGTAAAATTTTAGAATTTTGTAGTTTGAAACCATTGTGATAAATAGAGCATTTGCTCCTATAGGAGCAAATGCTCTATTTATCACAATGGTTTCAACAGCTGACTTTTACAGAGGCATAGAAAAGCATATTTATGGAGGAAAGGGTTAATTTACCCATTCCCTCATATACCATTTTTAGATCCAACCTCTTTGAAAATTTTAGAATTGTGTATTTTTGAAACCATCGTGAGAAATGGAGCATTTGCACACAGTAGTTTCAAAACTACATAATCCTAAAAAAAATTCTTTTCTCTAGTAAATGCTTCTTTTCGGTAGATTTATTCAAAGAGGTTGGATCTTAAAATAGCCTATGAGGGAATGAGTCTGAAAGTAGCCTATGAGGTAATGGGTTAAGTGTTTGCTGCAGTCTGAAGGAAACTAAAAACATAGGAGTACATGTATACAGTCAGAAACATAATATCTGTGTATCTCCCAGATTGGTTACCATAGTAGATCTACGATATTGCTGATTGGAATATTAGGGGAAGCGGATGATTCTCATTGGATTTGTGGCATTACCAGTAGTGAATCTTAATGATAGACTTTGCTTTTCCTTACTATTAATTTTGGCAAATTGGTAAACTGGCTTCAATTCAGATAGGACGCAGTGTAATCACAGGCATCTTGTACGGGTTTCGATCAAACTGTTTGACATTTTAAAAGATATGAAAGAATTGTTTTAATTGAAATCATTTCTGTACTCTTGGTTTAGCAGGATGACATTGCTCTGTCTGCTATCAGTCTGTCTGACTTTCTATGTGTTTGTTTGCCCACATCTATCTATCTTGTTTTTCTTGTCATGCATTCATTTAATTTTCCATTATGTCACTTCTCCACCAAACCCTATGTTGTGACCACTGTTTGGAATATTCTTTTTGAGACGATTCTAAAGAGTGGTCACAACATAGGGTTTGTAAGAGAAATAAAGAAGTTTTTCTTGAAAATGTTTTAGTTTACGCACATTATCTGGACTTCTGAAGTTGTAATTCTCAATAGGATTGATTTCAAACTTGGAAGCAACAATTTCCATATATCACAGGTCATAAGTCAACCCACAGAATCCTTACTCAACTTATAGCTGTATCCTAGTCAGATTTAGGAAAAAAGGTTGAGCAAAAGTCGAATCAGAAATTTCGATTTCAATCATGAAACTTACCACAGTGTCCAGGACGTCAACACTCGCAGTCAAAACCATGGGGGAAAATTGCCATTTTTGCATGCATAGAGGTAAAAAATCAAAAGGAAATATTAGCGTAGACAAAAGCTATAAGATTAGATCAATACTATATCATAAGCAAACATTGCAGCCCTTTAGGAGCCTTCAGTCTGCTCTGTTTGCAAAGGTTTAAAGACGTTTATATGATGGAAAGGATTAACCCATTCCCTCATAGACTATTTTTAGATCCAACCTCATTGAATGAATCTACCAAAAAGGAGCATTAACTAGAGAAAAGGAAAATTTTAGAATTTTGTAGTTCTGAAACCATTGTGATGAATAGAGCATTTGTTCCTTACGAGCAATAATGCTCTATTTATCACAATGGTTTCAAGAGGTAAATATTTCAATACCTACTGAATATTCATTGACAAAATATTTATAATGAAATATAGAAAGTGGAACATTTTAGCCATTTTAGAAGGTAAATAATCAGATCTTTTTAATTCCATCAGCAAACAGCAGACCCTGATCAGACGGCTGATCTGTGTCTACTCTGTTTACAAATGTGAGAAAGTGGGTTTATTCAAAGCGTAAATTCAAGGATAAGGAATTCAAAAGTCTGCTCGATATTCTGAATATGCCAGCAAACACCGAGGTAAAGAAGATGTCTCCAATATTGCACAAAATTATTTATAGAACTAATAATGCCTCCCTGTGCCAGCATTACTCATATAGTTAATAACTTCTCCCTCATGGAAGGCCTTAGCACAGATAACCAATTAAAGCTTGATTAGATTCTGCCAAGTATTTGGTATTTGTTTAGTTACTAAGTAACAGTGATCAAAATCAGAACAGTTTTGAACATATATATATTTTTTTAAATAAAAGCTTTGCGAAGGGAGACACGTTCAGTTACATTTAGAGATTTTCTATTATTTGGCTTCTTTAAAGGATAATTGATGGGAATGGTAAGTGCAGCTGTATCGGATAATGCTACTTAAAAACAAATATCTGACAATCGCTTTGTCATCGTTTGACAGCATATTTAAGAAACAACGTGACCGAAGCATAACCAATCAGTGAAAATACCCAAGACAAACATGATTAGGGATAAAATTGAAGAGCTTGCGAGTGATTGCAATACTTTGGTTTTCAAAGTAGGATTGATCGTTATCTGCTTAACCCTTTCCCTGTTTGGTATTCAGTTAAGAAATAGCTTGATATCATGAATATTTATCTGCTGAAGTTTTATATTGGCATATGTATGCATGAATTTTTGGTATTGGTAGAAACTGTAGATTCGATTATTTCATAAGGAAACAGATCAGACACTGATCAGAAGGCTCCTCCATGAGCTGTCCGATCTGGGTCTACTCTGTTTGCAAATGCTAGAAAATGCGTTTATATGATGGAAAGGGTTAACCTTTTAACTGCTTATCGCAGCGTAACGTTTTTCTCGCTAGTTGTGAATTCGCGATAACCAGTGCAAACCGTTTCCGTCCAGATGACATGCTCAGTGACATTGTCTCATCAAGGTCAAACCTATTTTGACACTGATTGCCGTTTTGTAATAAATAAAGACATTATAATTTTGAGAATTGCAGCTGTTGAAAAATGTTTAGACAAAATAAGTGTCAATTAGCATTTACAGATATGTTGGATCCAGATCAGATGTTGAGTAACTTGGTGTTTAATTTTAACTTGCTCCCTCATATAAATGCCTTTTCACGCATTTGCTTAACCCTTTCCTCCATAGGCTATTTTTAGACCCAACCTCTTTGAATGAATGTACCGAAAAGGAGCATTAACTAGAGAAAAGGAAATTTTTTAGAATTTTGTAGTTCTGAAACCATTGTGATAAATAGAGCATTTGCTCCTATAGGAGCAAATGCTCTATTTATCACAATGGTTTCAGCAGGTAATTTTTACAGAGGCGTAGAAAGGCGTATTTATGGAGGAAAGGGATAATTATGTAATCGCAGTTTCACCATTGGCAGCCAAAAAGGTTAAAACTGGATTACTTTTTCTTAACCTCAGAAATTTGTAAGATTTAGTACAAGATGACATTGTGTCTGAGCAAAGTTCGTCTTTAAGTTCAAGGTGAAATGCAAACTACCCATTTGAATGCAAATTTTATTTTTTTTGTAATTCAAAGCAAAAAACAACAACAAAAAAGCATCTGAGACAAGCCAAAGAGCATCATTCTGTCATAGCCCCCAAGATTTCTTTTCATTTATTCCATTGAAATGGGGAAACAATTTAACTTGCATTTGCCTCAGAGTCGAGATCTCTGATAAAAGGCTGCAGTGTTTGTCTTTTTAACCCTTTCCGGGTTTGATATTCATGTATGGAACAATGACATCATGAATATTTATTAGCTGAATATTGATAGCCGTTTGATCAGGGTCTGCTTATGAAATAATATATATATGATTCTGCTGTTTCTGCCATGCCCAAATATTCCTGTGTTCATGTGTCGTTATGAAAATTAATATAATTAATATTCATGATGTCATTATTTTTCCATTAATATTCATGGGGTAAAGGGTTAATGCAGAATCTAATTACAGTTAAACCCCACTAATGCGACCACCAAAAAGGGGCATACTTCTGGGTGGCAGAGGCAGGTGGTAGCTTAATGCAGGACGAAAGTTATGCAGAAAGCTCCTATAGGAGCTTTCTGCATAACTTTTGTCCTGCGTTAAGCAACCACCTGCTTTAAACGACACCAGTGGCTGTTTATTAAGTGGTCGCATTAGCGGGGTTTTACTGTAATTGACAATAGGCTTAATCTGGCATGAATATTCATCAAATAATTGGTTAACCCTTTCCTTTTTAAGATGACCCTTTCCTTCTTACTATCGCTAATAGCTTGAGTACGTAGGGTTATTCAGAAAATCATTGTATTAGACAGAAGTCGTAACACATTACTGCAGCTCAAAGATTTCAGCCTACAGTAAAAACTTGTAACTGTTTGGATTCTAATTAGACACACACTGGTGTGATCTAGACCTATTTTACCATCAATGTTCTGCTCATTTTTATGCTCAGTTAATGTAAGAAATAATAGAAAGGTTACTGATGCTGAGAGATTTTTTTCTCACAACAATGCTAATCCTATTTACTGGACTGACAATTTTTATTAGCTGTTACTATCTAGAAGCAAATTAGTTTCTCTGAGGTTAGCACAACAGAATTGAGTTTCCTTGACAGATAACTGAGAAGAAAATGAAAAAGAATTGTCAAGGAGGGGTAAATGGTATGTCAACTAACAAGTGATAAAAACAAGTCGCATTTCTGATTTGCATTGGAAAAATAAATTATTTGAACTGATTTCAGGCTGTTTGTAGCTGAGTTCATGGAACACCCTTGCCAAATCACAGCATAACTTTTCAAGGGCTTGGTGCAAAACAATTGTAACTCATTCACTTTGTGAAGGAGTTACAATAGTTTTGCACCAAACCCTCATTTTGTCCTCTTTGTGCAACCTTTACCTCATGAATATTTATGGCAGAAACTGTAGAGTTAAATCTGTACAATATTATAAGCAAATAGAGCATACCCTGATCAGTCGGCTCCTACAGGAGCGGTCTGATCTGGGTCTGCTCTGTTTGCAGAGGCATAGAAAGGCATATTGATGGACATATTTTCTGTATTTTTCCTCCAAACCCTGGCATACTGATACCTACAAGAATGTCCTATCTGAGGCATTTCTCATGAGTATACCAGCAGGTTAGGGTTGGACTGAAGAAAAACAGATTTAGATAGAGCATTACAGGTCTTATCTGCAAATCGTCTACTTCAGTTCTCAAAGTACATTATATATTCTGTTTCTGTATAGAACAGATTGAATATTAATGAAGTGATAGCTAGTTTGAGATCTCATCTGAATTTAAATGACAAACACTGCAGACACTGATCAGAGGGCTCTGCTAAGAGCTTACCGATCTGGGTCTACACTTGTTGCAAATGCCAGTGCACTTGTTTCGCTACATTCAAAAGGTAGACCAGGGATAATCAAATTGAGATCAATAGCTTTAAACTCTGTAGTTCCAAGTATTGGTGTATCCAAGAAATAATTAGTAGTATTTATACTTAGTACTTTAGCCTTGATTTCGTCTGACATGAATCTGAAAAGACATTTTTTGCAGTTCTTTGTATGGAAATCAGTTTTACCATAGTACTATTGATTTAAATGTGTGAAGTTCAGTTAACCCATTCCCTCATATTGACACCTTTTGACGCCTCTGTAAAAGTCACTTTTTTGAAATCATTGTGATAAATATAGAAATTGCTCCATACAGTGCTATGTTACTCGGGATTAGTCAGAATCCTCTCATCTGGGTCTACATTGTTTGCAAAGGACATAAGTGACTCATGTACCGCACAAAAAAGTATTCAGAATGTTAAACAGCATGGATCTTAACAAGACATTCAATTTGTTTGTGAAGGTTATACTTGCCCAGTTGCTGAAGGTCAAAATATTGTACAGTAAAACCCCTCTAAACCAGAATTTTATTGTACAATAAAACCCGTCTAAACCAGAATTTTAGTGGAAGTTGCTTAAGGTCAAAATATTGTACAGTAAAACTCATCTAAACCAGAATTTTAGTGGAAGTTGCTGAAGGTCAAAATATTGTACAGTAAAACCCCTCTAAACCAGAATTTTAGTGGAAAAGAATTACATCTTTTTAGGCAGTTATCTGCTTAATCCGGAGTGAAAGTCATGCAGAAAGCTCCTGCATGACTTTTGCCAAGCATTAAGCTGCCACCTGTCTCCAAGAGCGATATTTATACTAAATTTAATGTCCGGTTTAGAGGGGTTTTAGTATATGCTATTTGCAAAGAACATTAGTGACTCATATCCCACATTAAAACGTATTCAGGATGTTAAACAGTATGGATCCTAACAAGACATTCAATTTGTTTGAGAAGGTTACACTCACCCAGTAGCTGAAGGTCAACATAAAGTATTCAATGATACTAGATTTGAAATGGAGGATAATTTTTGTTCCATTGGAATAAAAAAATTTTAAACTTGTTGCTATATGAATATTCATTGAATTGCAGGCTCAATTTTGGGATTTTTTTGGACATTTTAGAAGATTTGCTTTGAAAATTTCTGGTCATGAATCACTCAAGTTTTTCCTGGAACTGATGAAAATGTCCATTTTCATGGATTGGAAATGCATTTTCGACATTTTTGTCTTCGTTTTGAGGATCATTGATGACTGGCAAAAGAATTTTTTGTCAGAGAGAAATTTAACTCTTTGCATGTCGATGATGAGATTCAATAACCAATTGAAACAGTTTGGATCCAGATGACATGCAGAGTCACATGATATCTCATTGTGAATCAAGCTATTTTACACCGATTGTCTATGTGAAGGAAATTTGACAATAAATTAACGTTCAGATTTGATTCAGATATCAATTTTGTAGATGACAATTACACATAGCATGCCAAGAGAAGAGGCCTGCATTCCTTGTCATTGGTTCTCATAATGTTTGTGATTGTAAAATCAGTGCATTTTCTGTTTTAACCCTTTCCCACATATTGATGCCTTTTGATGCCTCTGTCTGTAAAAGTAACATTTTGAAACCATTGTGTAATTTGCGCATTTGCTCCATTGGTGCAAATGCTCTAATTATCACAATGGTTTAAAAACTACACAATTCTAAAGTTTTCCTTTTCTCTAGTAAATGCTCCTTTTCAGTAGATTTAATCAAAGAGGTTGGGTCTAAAAATAGCCTATGAGGGAATGGGTTAACCCGTTACCAGATAAGACAACTTTTCAAGCCTTTGTTAATGGAGTAGACCCAGATCATATGGCTCTTCTTATAGGAGGCATCTGATCAGTGTCTGTTCAGTTTGGTTATAGAATAATGTAGGCCTGATTTTACGGTTTCTGCCATCGCCAAACATTCGTTTTTTCCATTATAGAAAAATACTCAAATTGATATTCATGAAAGTCATTATTTTTTGTATGAATATTTAGTGAGGTAAAAGATAAACCCATTCCCTCACATTGACGCCTCTGTAAGAGTCACTTTCTTCAGCCATTGTGATTAATAGAGCATCTATTTATCACATTGGTTTCAAAACTGCACAATTTGAAAATTTTCCTGTTTTCTATCAAATGCTCCTTTTCATTAGATTTATTCAAAGAGGTTGGGTCTAAAAATAGCCTATGAGGTAATTGATGAAGGAAATGTCAACTGTATACATACCAGTTTTCACCAGTAAGTATTCTTGTCTATTTTCAGTTGAGCCTTACATCAGTGCACTTTTCAGTGAAGATACTGAAGTCTATATCCCATAGTGCTCAAGACGTCTACAATCATGACCTTACTCCAACAGGAAGTCTCATCCCATTGGCTGTCAGGTCAACAGCGAGTATTGTCAAGGCAACAGTGGAAATCGCCCAGGATGCGGACGAAGCATTGGAGATGGTGTATAAGCGACTTGTCTCGGAATCGGTGGAAGCTGTGGAAAGCCTCGTTTTAGTATGTCATTTTCACACATTTTTAACTCAATATTTTAACCCTTTCCCTCATATAAACATGTTTTCACACTTTTCCAAACAGAGTAGGCCCAAATCAGACAGTTTATAGGAGCCATCTGATCGGGGTCTGCTCTGTTTGCTAAACATATTTTAACTCTTTGCGCTGTCATAAACCCTTTATCTGTTCAATATGCATGTAAGAAATAATGAATATTTATTAGTTAATTGAAAGTTTTATAATATTAAAGGGTCTAAAAATAGCCTATGAGGTAATGGGTTAAACAACGACCTTCCCTAATAGGCCTCTATATTTATTCATTATGTGCTTACTGTAGGCAGGTCTTACTGTAATAGCAGCAGGAAGTGACTATATACAAAATCCCCTCAAATTTTCTAGAACCAGCTGAAAGGGAAATGAGTAAGATACTATGTACAGAAACCCATTCCCTCATATTGACGACTCGGTAAAAGTCACTTTATGAAACCATTGTAATAAATAGAGCATTTTCTCCTGTAGGAGCAAATGCTCTATTTATCACAATGGTTTCAAACTACAAAATTCTAAAAGTTTCCTTTTCTCTAGTTAATGCTCATTTTCGGTAGATTTATTCAAAGAGGTTGTATCTATAAAAAGACTATGAGGTAATGGGTTAAGTATGTATAAAAAATGTATGGAAAAAGGTATGGGAATGTAAGACAGGTGGTAGGTTAATGAAGGCTAAAAGTAATTCAGAAAGCTCCTATAGGAGCTTTCTGGATTACATTTGTCCTGCATTAAGCAACCACCTGCTTTTTAACATTTGTATGTTCACTAAATGAATGGCAGCTTAGGACAGGTTCTGCTGTAATTAGTCATTACTGAAGAATTCATTATCTGTAACCTATAGCTTGCTGGGGAAATTTTAATTGTACAAATTTTCATCTACTTTTATTCTCAAAATACAATACCAGGGCAACAGGGTTTCTCCTCCTGTCATGAATTTTATGTCACATTCTATGAGCAGGTGATGCTGATGTTTTGGGTTTACACTGTCCTCTCCTTTTTTCAGAATGAGCTTAAATACCATGTGATATCAGAAGATCCAATCAGCTCCACCACAGATTACTTCTCCGTGTTGGCGGCACGACACTCTGCCGCACAAAACTTGACCTTACAGATCCATGATGTCAGATTTCAGCTGCCAGAAAATATGGCACAAATCCTCAACACCAAAGGTGAAATGGAAAAACTAGATGATTCATCCAATGTGAAGTGTTTTCAGAGTCACATGACATCATTTAAGAGGAACCCATATTCTTTCAAAGAGTCAGAAAAGGTTAGTAATCACTGATATTCAGAAAATGGATGTTTTAATTGGATGATTTGTAAGGACATCACGATGTATCAAAAGTATAAAAATAAGGAACTTTATTGCCATGGAAAACAGCGAAGAATCAGATCTGCAACAAAGATGGTCAGAGGTCCGGATAAGATGCATAGATTAAAACATTTTCTAGAATAACTTTCAGATCTGGGGGTATATTGTTTTTGCCCTGTCTGTTTGTCTGTTTATGTCACCAACTTTAACATTGGTCATAACTTTTGAGCCAGTACAGATAGAGATTTGATATTTGGCATGCATATGTATCTCATGAAGCTGCAGAAGTCAAGTATATAGGTCAAATCACCAACTTTAACCTTGGCCATAACTTTTGAACCAGTAGAGATAGAGACTTGATATTTGGCATGAACCTGTATCTCATGAAGCTGCACATTTTGACATGTCAAGGTCATCCTTCAGGGTCAAAGGGGGGGGGGGGGGCATAGTGTTTCACAAACACACTGTTTATTTCAGCATAAACCCCTATGTTGTGACCATTCTTTAGAATTGTCTCAAAGAGGGTTTGGTGGAGAAATGACAATTTTAGTATTTGTGTACACACATTTGTCTGTTGCTCTTACAGTAACAGAGAAGACCCTGATCAGACATCACACACAATACAGATGTCCTAACTATTCTAGAGAATACGTTTAGTCCCAGGATGTTTACTGTTTCTACAATCTTGAGGACATCCAGGCTCTAAGGTTGTAACCTCCAAGTCTGAGTTTACTTAAGCATCTGATTAGTCAGATTGTGAGGTTGCTCAATACTGACCAGTCAGATGCTAAGGAATGAATTTGGACTCAAGCAAAAGGTTTTATAACATCGGGACCAGCATATAGGAGTATTAATTCTTCGAGTTCTCGGTTTATAAAGTTTGCATCTGACACTTTTAATGTGTCTGGTGTTTTGGCACTTTTGTGTGACTGATGAATAATTAATGATTAATTGTCTGTGAAATAGATATCTTCATGTCAGCAAATCTCAATAAAACTCCCAAGGTGAGGGAAGATAGAAATCTGGAAATATCCAACTGGGGTGTCTGAGAAATGTTTTGTGCGTCAGGACTCTTTGTAGCACCTTTAACTCTAAGTAATTATAATCATAGATAAAATAGGGTGGTATTAACTCCTTCATATATACAATTTGAGTTATAGCCCTTTCTCTGTTTAATATTCATTTAACCCTTTCTTCCATAAATACGCCTTTCTACACCTCTGTAAAAGTCACCTGTTGAAACCATTGTGATAAATAGAGCATTTGCTCCTATAGGTGCAAATGCTCTATTTATTACAATGGTTTCAAATTACAAAACTCAAAAAAATTCCCTTTTCTCAAGTTAATGCTCCTTTTTGGTAGATGCATCCAAAGAGGTTGGATCTAAAAATGACCTATAGAGGAAAGTGTTAAGAAATAATAACATCATGAACATGTATTAGCTGAACTTTTATAGACTTGCTTATGTCCATACAGCCCCTCCATACATACATCCCACAAATCATGGGTGAAGTTTATGTTTTCACTTTTGTCACTGACTTCTGGAGTGATTGTTTGAGTTTATGTGATTTACACGAATTATCCTTAGTATTTGGAAAGATAAACCTAGACAAAAAGTGCACACCCAGATCAAATGGGCTCCTTCATCCTAGAGAAACCAACTGATCAGGATATACTCTATCTGCTTATGGATTAATATAGATCAGAGTCTGCAGTATATTCCATGGCAAGAAGCTTCTGTGTTCATATGCCATTATAAAATTGCCTAATTTTTCCACCAGAGCTATCATTAGTAGGTGTATTTATGGAGTACAGGGTTAAAAAGCTGCAGCTAATACTCGAATCATACAATTACAGTAAAACCTGTCTGAAATGGCGATCAAAAATGCTTCTCATTATGGGTAGTAAGGCAATGTATGTAAATAATTAAGGTATGTAAGTAGCTTATAATGCTGGACAAAAGTAATGCAGAAAGCTCCTTACTTTTGCCTTGCATTGAGCTACCACCTGCTTTTTAAATATTCATGGAGTAAAGGGTTAATATTGTGTTGCAAATTATTCTCCTTTCAACAATAGCTCTGGTAGCAACTTCTAAACAGAGTGTTACATTCTCAGTAGGCCTGGAAAGGTTTATTTTTATTTCGTAACTCAAGTTACACAGCTTTCTGTACTCCATGCTGTGCTGCCATAGTTATTTCCTGAGCATTAAAATTGAGTGATTTTATTGGTCTGTGCACTTCCTGATTTCCCGTAAATGGCTTTATCAAATAACTTGTTATTAAATATCAAAATTTCTTGTCATTATGACAAAGACGTAAATCTCTGTGATGTGTCTCTGGCTCCGGCAACTGCAGCTCAGGATTGTGGGAGATTAATCAATGCGGGATTAATATCAGTCAGGTTTTTTTGAAGGTAACTATTATTTTGTGAAGGTTTTATCGATTCCTAAACTTTCCCCGTATTAGACTTGCAGCTTACCTTTAGTATGCTGAGCTGATAGATATTTTCAGATTGTGAATTGCCACATCTATTGAATGAATGCTGACAGTGTTAACCCTTACAATGTGGGAAATAAGTCGCTAATTTCTTTTGCAAACAGTGTAGACACAGATGAGAGGGCTCCTAGAGGAGCCCTCTCATCAGGGTCTGCACTGTTTGTCATGTTATACTTTTCTTTAGAAAAATTCTTAGATATTCACCATGAGCTTGACCTGTTTGAATTTTCGAATAATCCATTTGAAAATTCAACATTATAAGGATTGAGTGAGTATTGAACTGGTTGGATATTGAGCTGGTTGGATATGATAAGAGACGACGCACAGTTACCATGTGTCTAGAATTGGATGAAGACTCTTTTAATATATCATCGGTGATTCACTCGTGACACTATAAAGGGTAATACAGTCTGAGGGAGAGATTGGTTATTGTTGGAATAAACAAGATACAATCAGTTTCAGGTTTTAATCACTGCATTGTACATGATGTAATGGTGATTTATAGCTGGCAATAAGCAATTAACTATGGCTGTAATTCAAAATGAGTTTTAATGGCATACGAATATCACTGTATTAACCATTACAGTGCTGAATTTTCAATTGGACTATTCCAAAATTCTAACGGGTCAAGTCTATAGTGAATATTTAGGGATTTTTCTGAAGACAAGTGTAACATGTCAATCAGTGCAGACCCTGATGAGAGGGCTCCACAAGGAGCCCTCTCATCTGGGTCTACACTGTTTGCAAAGGACATTAGTGACTTGTGTTCCACACTGTAAGGGTTAATGCTTCAGAATTAGTTCTTTAATTCATTGCATACTTGGTAATTTTCTGCCAAATATGTCATCTGCTATATTTTCTTACATTCCTCATTCAAAAGCTAGGCAGATTGGCATACGGTCAGGGTCCTGATCAGAGAAGATTTTGGTGTTTTCATGAATTCTCTGCTGTCATGCCAACAGTAGGAGCTGTCTGATAAAGGTCTGCTCTGTTTGCTTATAGAATTTCCACAGTTTTGTCCTATGTTTATATGCGATTAAAAGAAGTAATCATATATTCATGATGTCAGTATTTTTAGCTCACCAGAGCACAAAGTGCTCAGGGTGAGCTTTTGTGATCGCCTGATGTCCGGCGTCCGTCGTCCGTCATCCGTCGTGCGTCGTCAGTCGTCAACAATTTGAACCTTTAAAAATCTTCTCCTCTGAATCTACAGGGTTCTCAGCTTTCATCTTTGGCACATAGTATCATCTTTAGGTCCTCTACAAAAGTTATATAAATTATGGCCCTGGGGTCAAAATTGGCCCCGCCCCAGGGGTTCCATGTTTTCAATAGAAACATATAGTAAAACTTTGAAAATCTTCTCCTCTGAAACCAGAAGGCTCTCAGCTTTCATATTTGGCACATAGCATCATGTTCAGGTCCTCTACAAAAGTTATATAATTTATTGCCCTGGGGTCAAAATTGGCCCCGCCCCAGGGGTGGGCAGTTTTCAATAGAAACAAATAGTGAAATCTTTGAAAATCTTCTCCTCTGAAACTGGAAGGCTCTCAGCTTTCATATTTGGCACATAGCATCATGTTCAGGTCCACTACAAAAGTTATATAAATTATGGCCCTAGAGTCAAAATTGGCCCGCCCCAGGGTGGGCAGTTTTCAATAGAAACAAATAGTGAAATCTTTGAAAATCTTCTCCTCTGAAACTGGAAGGCTCCCAGCTTTTATATTTGGCACAGAGCATCATGTTCAGGTGCTCTAAAAATGTTATATAAATTATGGCCCTGGGGTCAAAATTGGCCCTGCCCCAGGGTTGGGCAGTTTTCAATAGAAACAAATAGTGAAATCTTTGAAAATCTTCTTCTCTGAAACTAGAAGGCTCTCACCTTTCATATTTGGCACATAGCTCCATGTTCAGGTCCACTACAAAAGTTATATAAATTATGGCCCTAGGGTCAAAATTGGCCCCGCCCCAGGGGTGGGCAGTTTTTAATAGAAACAAATTGTGAAATCTTTGAAAATCTTCTCCTGAAACTGGAAGGCTCTCAGCTTTCATATTTGGCACAGAGCATTATGTACAGGTCCTCTACAAAAGTTATATAAATTATGGCCCGGGGGTCAAAATTGGCCCCGCCCTAGGGGGGGGGGGGGCAGTTTTCAATAGAAACAAATAGTGAAATCTTTGAAAATCTTCTTCTCTGAAACTGGAAGGCTCTCAGCTTTCATATTTGGCACAGAGCATCATGTTCAGGTCCACTACAAAAATTATATAAATTATGCCCCTGGGGTCAAAATTGGCCCCGCCCCAGGGGTGGGCAGTTTTCAATAGAAACAAATAGTGAAATCTTTGAAAATCTTCTTCTCTGAAACTGGAAGGCTCTCAGCTTTCATATTTGGCACATAGCATTATGTACAGGTCCTCTACAAGAGTTATATAAATTATGGCCCGGGGGTCAAAATTGGCCCTGCCCCAGGGGCGGGCAGTTTTCAATAGAAACAAATAGTGAAATCTTTGAAAATCTTCTCCTCTGAGACTGGGTGGTTCTTAACCTTCATATTTGGCACAGAGCATCATGTTTAGATCCTCTACAAAAGTTATATAAATTATGGCCCTAGGGTCAAAATTGGCCCCACCCCAGGGTGGGCAATTTTCAGCAGAAACAAATAGTGAACTCTTTGAAAATCTTTTTCTCTGAAACTGGAAGGCTCTCAGCTTTCATATTTGGCACAGAGCATCATGTTCAGGTCCACTACAAAATTTATATAAATTATGGCCCGGGGGTCAAAATTGGCCCCGCCCCAGGGGTGGGCAGTTTTCAATAGAAACAAATAGTGAAATCTTTGAAAATCTTCTCCTCTGAGACTGGAAGGCTCTTAACCTTCATATTTGGCACAGAGCATCATGTTTAGGTCCTCTACAAAAGTTATATAAATTATGGCCCTAGGGTCAAAATTGGCCCCACCCCAGGGTGGGCAGTTTTCAATAGAAACAAATAGTGAAATCTTTGAAATTCTTCTTCTCTGAAACTGGAAGGCTCTCAGCTTTCATATTTGGCACATAGCATCATGTTCAGGTCCTCTACAAAAGTTATATAAATTATGGCCCGGGGGTCAAAATTAGCCCGCTCCAGGGGTGGGCAGTTTTCAATAGAAACAAATAGTGAAATATTTGAATATCTTCTTCTCTGAAACTGGGTGGTTCTCAGCCTTCATACTTTGCATGTATCATCATGTTCAGGTCCTCTGCAAAAGGTAAATAAATTATGCCCCAGGGGTAAAAATTGGCCCCGTCCCAGGGGAGGGTAGTTTTCAGTAGAAACAAATAGTGAAATCTTTGAAAATCTTCTTCTCTGAAACTGGAAGGTTCTCAGCTTTCATATTTGGCACATAGCACCATGTCCAGGTCCTCTACAAAAGTTATATAAATTGTGCCTCTTGGGTCAAAATTAGCCCAGCCCCAGGGCAGGCTAGTTTTCTAAAGAAACATATAGTTAAAACTTTGAAAAGCTTCTCCTCTGATTGTCTGGTGAGCGCTTCAGGGCCATTCTGGCCCTCTTGTTTACATTAATATTCATGGAGTAAAGGGTTAATTCTTTGCAGAGTATACCCAGATCATATGGCTTCTATAGGAGCTGTCTGATCAGGGTATGATCTTTTTGCTTGATATAGATCTGATTATAACTTTCTGTCATACTAAAACATTCTTTGGTTCATTGTGTCAATATAAAAATGCAGTTAATTGGTTTTTACCTCTCATTGGAACCATCTCATTAGTCGATTCTAATGATTGGTCACAAAATAGGTTTTGATGGAGACATGACCATTTAACCCTTTCGGCGCCGTCTGCAATCCAAGTTTCTTAAATCATTCAGTAAAATAAGGAAATGAGATAAATAAATGCAAATTTCAAAGGAATAAAGCACATATGTAGAAATAGAGATTGAGACAAATAGTGAAGTCTCTGATCAGATGCCGCCTTGAAAAGACGGCGTCTGATCTGGGAGTGCACTATTTGTCATGGTGCATTTATGCGACTGCGGTGACATTTACAGCAATAAACCCACATCTGGACCAAATTGTCTTCATCTAATTTTCCTGCCCCTGCAAGCAGAGTAGATACAGCTCAGACAGCGTCTGATCAGGATCTGCTCTGTTTACTAATATGTTAACCCTTTACTCCATGAATATTCATGTAAGAAATAATGACATCTTGTCTGATGAGTATTGATTAGCACATGGACACAGGTACTTTTGGCCATGACAGAAACTGTAGAATCGTATCTATAGTATTTCCTATAGGAGCTGTCTAATCAAAATTTTTAAATTTTCCTTTTCTCTAGTTAATGCTCCTTTTCGGTAGATTTATTTAAAGAGGTTGGATCTAAAAATAGCCTACGCGGGATTGGGTTAAACAATATCCAATATTTTTTTTTAAGTCTTGCATGAATATTCACTAGGTAAAGGGTTGAGCTATTCTTTCAAAAGAAAACTTTCAGGATGTCAAACAGTTTAGATCCTAGTCAGATGTCATGTTACTTTGTGTCTCATTTTGATCTGAACTGTTAACCCTCTCCATCATATAAATGCTTTTTCATGCATTTGCCAAAAGAGTAGACGCAGATCAGGAGCCGTCTGATCAGGGTCTGCTCTGTTTGCTTATGAAATTGTAACAGGTCAGACTCTAAAAATACTAAAACTTTCTGTGTTCATTAACTGCCATAAAAACTGGGCTAATACATATTCATGATGTCATTATTGCTTTCATTAATATGGAACAGAGAAAGGGTTAACCCTTTCCCTGTTCTGTATTTAGTCAATATTTCAATACCTACTTGATGTTCACGGACAAAATAGTTACAATAAAATACGGAAGGTGGAACATTGTAGCCATTTTAGAAACTTCTTTCAAATTCCATTAGCAAACAGAGCAAACCCTGATCAAACAGCTCCTATAGGAGCCATCTGATCTGGGTCTACTCTGTTTGAAAATGTGTTTCTATGAAGGAAAAGGTTAAAGATAGATTATCATGAATTCTCAACTAGCATTCACAGAGTTTAAACTCATTAGGGAGAAAATTGCTTTGATATTTGTAAGGTGGAACATTGTAGCCAGTATAGAGAGTAAAGACACAGATCTTCAAATTCTATTAGCAAACAGAGTAGACCCTGATCAGACGGCTCCTGATCTGGGTCAACTCTGTTTGCAAATGCATGAAAACTCGTTTATTTGAGGGATAGGGTTAAACTCTGTACTTGCTTTGAACAGTTAACTCATTCGGGAGAAAATTGCTTTGATATTTGTAAGGTGGAACATTGTAGCCAGTGTTGAGAGAAAAGACACAGATCTTTCAAATTATATTAGCAAGCAGAGTAGACCCTGATCAGACGGCTCTGTCTGATCTGGGTCTTCTCTGTTTGCAAATGCGTGAAAACATGTTTATATGAGGGAAAGGGTTAAACTCTGTACTTGCTTTGAATAGTTAACTCATTAGGGAGAAAATTGCTTTGATATTTGTAAGGTGGAACATTGTAGCCAGTGTTGAGAGTAAAGACACAGATCTTTCAAATTATATTAGCAAACAGAGTAGACCCTGATCAGACGGCTCCTCTTGGAGCCGTCTGATCTGGGTCTTCTCTGTTTGCAAATGCGTGAAAACACGTTTATATGAGGGAAAGGGTTAAACTCTGTACTTGCTTTGAATAGTTAACTCATTAGGGAGAAAATTGCTTTGATATTTGTAAAAAAGCCTCGGTGTTATTTGGAAACTTGAGCAAAATTGCTAGATTGTAATGCAGCAGGTGACAGTCGAATGAGGGATAATTGTCATCAGGAAGCAGCTCACAGTGGGCTGTAATTGTCTGACATGCATGCATGGCACATTGCATGCATACTAATCACCGAGTGCTTCTCAAGACCTAATTTGCATGATAATCCTTTCTGATGGTGAAATGTTCACTCCTTGGATGCTAGCGGCAAAATTTGTGATTACCTAGAATTCAAACAGTTTGGATCCAACTGAGATGTCGCATAACTTGGAGGAAGATCAGGAATCAAACTGCTTTACACTGATTGCATTTTTTTAAAAGAAGTCAAAAAGAATATTACGGTAACTTTCAGACATGCAGCAAATAAAACGTTGTGCAGACAGTAACTTAGAGTGCAGAGTTTAACCCATTACCTCATAGGCTATTTTTAGACCCAACCACTTTGAATAAATCTACCAAAATGGAGGTTATACTAGAGAAAAGGTAGATTTTAGAAGTGTAGTTTAGAAACCATTGTGATGAATAGATCATTTGGTTCTCTGGTGCAAATGCTCTATTTATCACAGTAGTTTCAAAAAGTGACTTTTACAGAGGCTTGTCAATACGAGGGAATGGATTAACCATTTACTCCATGAATATTTATTAAGAAATAATGAATATAATGAATATTAATTAATGGAATTATATAAATTATATTATGAATTAACTAAGGAATTTTTTAATCATGGCAGAAATCATATCTACAGTACAGGAGCTTTCTGCATTACTTTTGTCCTGCATTTAGCAACCACCTGCTTATAAAGACAGGTATGTTTATTCATTAAGTGGTCGCATTAGAGGTGTTTTACTGTATATTATTTCATTATCAAACCGAGCAGAGTGTTGTCAGACCTGTATTATTTGACATGACAAATACTATTGAATCAAATCTATATTATTGCATAAGTAAACAGAGCAGACCCTGATCAGATCTGGGTGTAGTCTATTTGCAAATGTGTTAAGTGGTATTTCTGTCAAGTAAAGAGTTAGCCCATTCCTTCATATTGACGCCTCTGTAAATGACACTTTTTGAAACCATTGTGATAAATAGAGCATTTGCTACATTATGTAAGGAGCAAAATTTATGCTATATTTATCACAATAGTTTAAAAACTGCACAGTTCTTAAATGTTTCCTTTTCTCTAGCATAATTATATGGCATCTCATCTGGATTCAAGCAGTTTGCAAATGACTGTCAGGTTGTGATTGCAAGGATAAGGGTTATGCACTAATATTTATATTCATTATGAAAGCTTTAGAGAGACTCTTCTATAGTTATTAGTTACAGTAGAACCTGTCTTAAACGGCCATCAAAAAGAGGTCTAATTATGGGTCTGTTCAGGTGGTAGCTTAATGCAGGTCAAAAGTAATGCAGAAAACTCCTATATGAGCTTTCTGCATTACTTTTGCCCTGCATTAAGCAACCACCTGCTTTTTAAGATTCCAGAATTCCATTAGCAAACAGAGCAGACCCTGATCCTAGAGGAGCCGTAAAAATGTGTGAAAACACGTTTATATGAAGGAAAGAGTTAAACGGCCATCAAAAAGAGGTCTAATTATGGGTCTGTAAGGCAGATGGTAGCTTAATGCAGGTCAAAAGTTATGCAGAAAGCTCCAACAGGAGCTTTCTGCATTACTTTTGTCCTGCATTAAGCAACCACCTGCTATTTAAGACTGCTATGTTCAATACATGACAGATCGCTTCAGACAGGTTCCACTGTATACAGATATGTTTTATATCTAAGTCAGGCATTGTTCTCTATGCTGTATACAAAAGACTCGCTATTTAATAATACATTGTTTGCCGTGAAAAGGCGACAGTTGCCTTTTGGGGGAAAATCTGCATGGATATGAATATATTTCCATAACCAAAATTGAAAATCAATGTAACAGATGTAGTTGATTGTTATAAAAACACGTCTGTACTGCAGGCAGAGTTAGAGTGAGGCGCGCTTCTCAAGTTTATTGCTCTGTGACATGGATTTCCATAACTTGTATGGATACCTTTAGACAGTACAGCACTTTAGTAAGTCAAGTCCAGAGCATTACATTAAGCCTTTTTTTTCATCAGAGACCCAAATAAGATGCCCAAATGCAAACATTTTCAAGAATAGCTCCCTTATTTCTCTACCAAACTGTGCTGGTTACTTGTCAGGTAACAGTGAAATTGCAAGTTCTGTAACTGCACTGGTCACATGTCAAGTACCAGTGAAATGGCACGTTAACCCATTCTCCATAGGCTATTTTTTTATCCAACCACTTTGAATCAATCTACCCAAAAGGAGCATTAACTAGAGAAAAGGAAAATTTTAGAATTTTGTAGTTTGAAACCATTGTGATAAATAGAGCATTTGCTCCTATAGGAGCAAATGCTCTTTTTATCACAATGGTTTCAATAGGTGATTTTTACAGAGGCATGGACAGGCGTATTTATAGAGGAAAGGATTAAGTAACTATTCTGGTTATATGTCAAGAACCTATGAAGTAAATGCTGGTTACATGTCAGGTATCAATGAAATTGCAAGTTATGTAACTGCACTGGTTACATGTATGCCATTGCAATTTAAGTTACTGCGCTGGTTACATGTCAAGTACCAATGAAAGGATAAGTGAAGTAACTGGGCTGGTTACATGTCAAGTACCAATGAAATGACAAGTGAAGTAACAGTGCTGGTTACGTGCACGGTTTTAAGTCTACTGAATTGCTTGTTGTGATGTTGAGCTGGTGTGGTCAACTACTTCATTTATGTAAGGAAATTTCTGGTCAAGGAATGATAGTAACTCTTTATTGTTCATGGTACCTCAGTACTGTTTGTAAAATGAGGCCAAGGCCTATGACCACACACCATCCTTCAATAATGCATCACAAAATTCAGTAAAACTCCTCTTAACCCGACATCAAATTTGGTATAATTATCAGTTTTGGAGACAGATGTAAAGTTAATGCAGGGTGGAAATCATGCAGAAAGCTCCTCTAGGAGCTTTCTGCATGACTTTCACCCTGCATTAACCAGCCACCTGCCTAAAAGTATCTCAAGTTTTCTCTATTACAGTTCCAGTTTAGAGAGTTTTTACTGAATGTAGATTCAGTATCTGTTACATCCAGTGCATCTGACCCAAAGCAATTGTTCTAGCTGACCCCCTTGAATAAACTATTTTCCAAACCAAATTCAACATACACCAGCTTGTAGATCTAAGATGTCAGATTCAACAGCTTTGCATTGTACTTCAGAAAACTCTGTTAATTCAGGACTGTCAGCGCTTTGATTCAGAGAGTTATGGTCCCTTGATTAATGAAAATATCACATGTTCTTACAAGTTCTTCTGCATGTTTTAATCTCATTCAGAAACAATTCTAATCCATTATATTTCACAACATTTTCCGACAGATTTGAATTTTCGACATATCTGTGGGTAAATGTCATAGGTTAATTAATTTCACGGGGCTCTTCCGAACATGTGATCTATATATATATGCACTGATCATGTACTAAGTTATTTGCACGAATTAACCTCTGACATAAGGGATTACAGGAATTCAGCAGTATAGAAAATTTGCACAGTCCGTGTGGTAATCAGTATTATGCTAATTATCTTTAACCCTTGATGTGCGAGAACCGAATAAACGAGATCTTTTCAAACTGTGTAGACCTAGATCAAATGGCTTCTGAGGGAGCCCTTTGATCAGGGTCTGCACTGTTTGTCATGATAAAAAAAATTTCATTGACAAATTTTGATACAGCTTTGTACTAAATTTGTGCTTAAGTTCTGATCCCAATATGATGCCGATAAACTTGTTTGAGAATTGAAAGAGATGACGATTTACTCAGATATTTGAGTTTTGCATGAACAAAGTAAGTGCTTGCAACTTTTCCCCATGAGACGTTTTAATGGCACATAAACCAATTAACCCGTTCCTTCATATAAATGTCTTTTCATGTGTTTGCAAACAGAGTAGCCCCAGATCAGACGGCTCCTAGAGGAGCCGTCTGATCAGGGTCTGCTCTGTTTGCTAATGGAATTTGATAGATATGTTTCTTTAGTTTCTAAAATGTCTAAAATGTTACACCTACCATATTACATTATAACTATTTTGTCCATGAATATTCTGTAAGTATTGAAATTTGGACTAAATATAGAACAGGGAAAGGGTTAAGTCAGGTTGTCTCCATTCAAGGAAGGGATCAACAATACATGACCTTATAGACCATAACCATATGAAGGTGGGAAATAAGACAGTGTATTACTGGAAGAGTCCTGATCAGGATTCTTTGCAGTATGTCATTCAAATCCTTTTACAAATTTTACCCTTTCATACCAAATGTTAACCCTTTCCCTGTTCTATATTTTATTCCAAATTTCAATAGCTACTGCATATTCATGGGCAAAATAGTAATAATGAAATATGGAACAATGTAGCCAATTTAGTAAAGAAACGGATCTTTCAAATGCATTAGCAACTAGAGTAGAGCCTGGTCTGATGGTTCCTATATGATTGGCCATTCCATTTTGAAAATTCAGCATTCTTAAGGTTTACAAACATTGTGCTCATTGACTGAACAAAACAATAAAAAAATGTTATCTTTGTCAGGTATCTAGTTCACTGTTTGTCCGCTAAGTTATTGTGGTGAATAAATATTTTCAAAACTTATGATCAATATGTCAGACAAAACAATCCTGACAAGACACTAGGTCACTGAATTTTTCATCAGGATCAAAACTGTTAAAAAGAAGGTCATCATGGTTTGCCGCTAATGTGCTCCACGTCAAACATTTCCTGTTTAGCATGCAGTTTTAAAATGTTTAATCCTTTCAGTGCGAGAAACAGTGCAGGAAACAAGTGACTAATTTCCTTTGCAGCAGTCATCTGATCTGGGTCTTCTCGATATGCAAAGGCATGAAAAAGCGTTTATTTGAGGGAAAGGGTTTATGAACGAGACTGTTACATTCCGCTTTAAAAATTCAGCATTGAGAGGGTTAAAGTTTGTGTCAGTCATGAACAAGCTGTACAGTAGAGTAGGCAAACTGAACTGCCTGTTGTTAGCGGCTGTCAAATTAACAAAATGATTTATTATCATTAAATCTGCTGAGTTTCATGCACGTAATCTAGTGTGACTGTGTATTGTTGTGAGCGGACTGTTTGTTTTTTTGTGTACTGTGAGTGAAACGAGTATAATTCACAGCAGATTACCTACGACATGCAAAGGTTACATTACAGGTTTACCGTATGGCAACTTTGTAATAAATTGTAACCTAAAAAAAACTATTTTACAAGTAGAAAAAATGTGGCTTGGAGATTTCAGTGGGGCTGTATTTTTGTGCTTTGTATGGAGTGAGTTGGATTGCTTTATGATAGAGGTGGAAATTACTGTCATCAGGATCATGATCACGAGACTTTTAAACAAGGAAATACCATGGGGTTAGTCTTCACGTGAGTACAGTTCATGTATGACAAGTTTCACTGGTTTGCCCTTTCGGTCATGCATAGTCTTGTGAGGAATAATGACATCATGAATATTTATTAGCTGAATGTTCATAGTGGTATAATTATGAACACTGGATGTTTTTGGCTATGATGGAAACTTTTGAAGCAGAACTGTACAATTTTATAAGCTAACAGAGCAGAGATCCAGACCAGATGGCTCCTGTAGGAGCTGTTTGATTCGAGTGTGTTCTGTACTCTGATCAGCTTCTACACTGTTAGCTGAATGTTTATAATGACATTAAGAACATCGGATTTTATTTTAACATGGCAGAAACTGCAGAATCAGGTCCAATCAGGGTCTGCTCTGTTTGCTTATGAAATGATTTAGATATGATGGGAACCATAGAAGTTTTGCCAACAGAAGAGAGACGAGCAGTGCTGGGTAAGACCTTATCATGCTAAACCTGAACTGTTCTGCATTTGCAAACAGCTCGGATCGAAATGGAAACCCAGTAACTTGGCGTCTCATCAGGATCAAAGCTACTGGACACATAATTAGTTGTTTCTCAAAAGCTTGAATGGATCAGAGTTAACCCTTTCCCTGTTCTATATTTTTTTTTCCAAATTTCAATTTCTACTGAATATTCATGGACAGAAGAGTTATAATGAAATATGGAAGGTGGAACATTGTAGCCATGTTAAACACTAAAGAAACAGATTTATCAAATTCCATTAGCAAACAGAGCGGACCCTGATCAAATGGCTCCTATAGGAGCCATCTGATCTAAGTCTACTCTGTTTGCAAATGCATAAAAAGGTGTTTATATGAAAACCTTAATCGTTTGAAAACTGGAGATTTCAGAGACGGTAAATGACTTTGGTAACAATCAGCTATTCTCATTTTTTTCCCGATCTAAGCAATAACTTAGTGTCAAGTCACATGGATTTTATAGTCATTTTGTTTCATAATATGAGCAGATTGTCAAGTCACATGGATTTTATAGTCATTTTGTTTCATAATATGAGCAGATTACATCTTCAGTGTCTATTCTAGGCAGGGGGATGGGGGATTCACCCCACGAGTTTGGAAAATCTCCCCCATATTTTTCATTGGAGGGGGGAATATTTTTACATAAAGAAGGTGAATTTACTTATACTGGTGTGATATCTGCATTTTAGTAAAAAAAAACAACCCCCCCCCCCCCCCAACCCCCTTATTTTCGAATCCTAGAATAGACACTGCATCTTTAAGTTGTTGCCTGATATGAGCACCATTTCACTCCTGTGCAAACAGAGTAGACCCAGATCAGACGACTGTTAACAATTTAGGAGCCGTCTGATCAGGGTCTGTTGTGTTAGTTTATAGAATTATATAGATTCTGCCAAGATTAGGTTCATGTACCTTTATATAAATGTAGCTAATAAATATTCATGATGTCAGTATTTCTTACATGACTATTCATGATGTAAAGGGTTAAGCAGTGATATGTACATATTCTTTCCCTTTGAATGCTGAATATATACAAAGTGGAATGGCCCATCAGTGTTTAGTGAGTGAGTCTATTGACACCTTTTGATGCCTCTAAGATCTTAGAGTCACTTTTTGAAACCATTGGGATAAAATAGAGCATTTGCTCCATAAGAGCAAATGCTTTATTTATCACAAAGGTTTCCAAACTACACAGTTCTAAAATGTTCCTTTTCTCTAGTAACTGCTCCTTTTTGGTAGATTTATTCAAGAGGTTGGATATTAAAATAGCGTATGAGGGAATGGGTTAATGACGAACAGTGCAGACCGTATAGGAGCTCTCTGATCTTGGTCCACACTGTTTGCATATGACGGTATATTCATTATGGCGCATTCAAATGGTTAAGAATTCCTGTAAGATTTAGCAAAGAATGTTGTAAGTTTCAAATTTTGCTACATAAAGGTAGGTTAGAGGACTGGTAATCTTTGATCTTGCTTTCCAAACAAAAGGAATAAATGTTATCTGAAGTGACTGGTGGTTATCCATTGAAATTGGTTTTCTCTTGACAGACCCAGGTATATCTGCATGGCAGCAGAACATGACAGTACATGTGCATGGGCAGCGCAGCGCTTCTGATATATGCAGACTTTTATCATGTCTGGTGCGCACCTTTTGTGTGTGGGACTCCCTGTAGGACTGTTTTACCCAATTTTAGCACTTTGCTCTATTAATATTCATATAAGAAATACAGTAAAACCTCTCTTAACCGGACATTAAATTTAGTATAAATATCGGTCTTGGGGACAGGTGACAGCTTAATGCAGGGTGGAAGTCACGCAGAAAGCTCCTAGAGGAGCTTTCTGCATGACCTCCACCCTGCATTAAGCCGTCACCTGCCTAAAATATCTAAATTCTTCTCTACTAGAATTCTGGTTAAGATAGGTTTTACCGTAATGACATCAGGAATATTATTTAGATTGAATTTTATAATGGCACATGGACACAGGAATCTTGGCCTTAGCAGAACCTGTAGAATCATATCTACATTATTTCATAAGCAAACAGAGCAGAGCTTGATCCGATGGTTCTGTAGGATTTATACAGGAGCTGTCTGATCTGGGTCTACTCTGTTTTTCAAATTCCATGAAAGGCATATCTGTGGAAAAGAGTGTTAATGTCTTTACAAAGAAAGTAAACCCAGATCATATAGAACCAGCAGGAGCAGTCTGATCAGGGTCTGCCCTGTTTGCTATTAGAATGATATAGATCTGATTCTACAGTTTCTGACATGGTAAAAAAATACGATTATAAACTTTTGGCTTATAAACTTTTGGCTAACTAATATTCATGAATCCATTATTTATTACATTCATGAGGTAGAGGGTTAACCCTATCCTTTGTATAAACGCCTTTTCATGCATTTGCAAACAGAGTAGAGCCAGATCAGACAGCTCCTATTGGAGCTGTCCGATCAGGGTCTGCTCTATTTGTTTATGGAGTTCAAAGGTTATGTTTCTTTATTTTCTAAAATGGCTACAATATTCCACCTTCCATACATCATAACTATTTTGTCTATGAATATCCAGTAGGTATTGAAACTTGGAATAAACATAGCTAGCGCTGCATTATCCAGAGCACAATGTAGTTGAACCCAATATTGAGTTAACCCTAGCTCCATAAATTCGCCTTTCTACACCTTTTCAAACAGAGTAGACCCAAATCAGACAGCTCCTATACTTCTTATCAGGGTCTGCTTTGTTTGCTTATGGAATAATATAGATCTTATTCTACAGTGTCTACTTTGGCAAATCATTTTTAGCTCCACTTTTTCAAAAAGTGGAGCTATTGTCATGACCCTCTCGTCGGCGTCAGCGTTGGTTAACCTTTTTGTTCAGGTCCTTTTCTCAGAAACCATCAAAGATATTTGGTTCATATTTGGTATGTATGTTTACTATCACAAGGGAAACCCATTTCACAAGGGCAGGTAACCCTAAAATTAATTTTGCCATAGTTATGCCCCTTTTTTTGACTTACAATTTTCATTGTTGGTTAAGTTTTATGTTCAGGTCCATGTCTCAGAAACTTTCAGAGATATTTGGTTCAACTTTGGTATACATGTTAACTATTACAAGGGGGACCCATTTCACAAGGGCAGGTAACCCTAAAATTAATTTTGCCATAGTTATGCCCCTTTTTTCGACTTAGAATTTTCATTGTTGGTTAAGTTTTATGTTCAGGTCCATGTCTCAGAAACTGTCAGAGATATTTGGTTCAACTTTGTTATACATGTTAACAATTACAAGGGGGACCCATTTCACAAGGGCAGGTAACCCTAAAATTAATTTTGCTGTTGTTATCTCCCCTTTCTGACTTAGACTTCCACTATACTATCCAGCATTAAAGAAAATGGAGCGCGCTGTCTGCGGACAGCTCTTGTTATGCCCCCCAACGGCGGGAATATAGTAATTGCATTGTCTGTCCTTCTGTCTGTCCTTCCATCCGTCCGTCTATCCATCCCAAATTTCGTGTCCCTTCTATAACTTTTTTATCTGTGAATGTATTTCAAAATAACCTGTCACAAATGTGTCACGATGTGTCCTTTTGGAGGTTTCTGCATGACTATCACCCTGCATTAAGCTATCACCCATCTTAACTCTTTCCTCCATAAATACTCCTTTCTATGCCTCTATTAATCACTTCTTGAAACCATTGTGATAAACAGAGCATTTGCTTCATAGGAGCAAATGCTCTATTTATCACGATAGTTTCAATACTACACAATTCTAAAAGCTTCCTTTTCTCTAGTTAATGCTCCTTTTCGGTAGATTTATTCAAAGAGGTTGGGTCTAAAAATGGCATATGAGGGGAAAGGTTTAAAGACCAGCGTTATATATTTATTTGAATGCCGAGTTTATAAGGGTTTTACTGTACTTTTTTGGCAGAAGACATTTTCTCCGAGTGTTATATACAGGGAAGGTTAATTGGATTTAGTTTCCTTTTATCAAAGTGGATATAATGAGGAATCCTGTATTCTAACTGTACAATCAAATACTTTGGTTTGCATATACCCCTTATCTCATTTCATGTTTGCATAAATGTTTAACATGCTGTTAGGGAACCGTTATAACTAGTTTGATTCCAGATGTATCTATGTTTAATTTCCGAGTTTGGTCAGAATCGCAACTATTGTATTCAATGAAAATGAACTTAAGGGGAAAAGTTATTTGTGATATTGAAATAAAATTCTATTTTAGTAGACAAGAATATTTGAATGCACAGAGTTAAAAAGTCAAACAGGACTCTTATTGTCCCAAAGGTGTGACTTGTAATATTTGCGAAGAGCCAAGGTTCTATTTGCTGTGTCATGTTGATTTAATGGCATCAAAGTGTTTAATGGTGGCTTTTGTAGAGTTAAAGCAGTAATAGAGAGTTGAAGAAACAACAAAACTTGTTGTCACGCCAAGCAAACAAGATACATCTATTCACTAAGAGTAGGTTATAAAAACCTCTTGAACACTACTACGAGAGGCCATCGATCGGAATGAAAAATTGAAACCTGGTCATGAAGATATGAATGGAGCTAAGGAAAGCATGCCAAATCTGTCAGAACATGCTTAGCAAGGATATTAGAGTTACGGATATTAATGACCTTGTGGGAGAGGGCTCATAGTGCTTACAAACTTGTGTCAGACACGATCACATGGAGACTATTTTGGGGGACTTTTTGTCAGGTTTGACAGTTTTCTTTCAACACAGTACTCTAGATTAGAGAAATATGTAATAAATATAGTCAGATATTGGCTGGAATTTCTTTGCCCTCCCATATGGTGGGAGGCATATAGCCTTTCTCTTGTCCATACGTATGTCGGAAAATAGCTATAGCTCCTGTTTTTACCAGAGTTATGGGACTTTGAATAAAAAAAATTCAATATGTAACATAGTGAAAAGTGCTTGATAGTATCGCTAGGAGGGCATCCTTGTCCTTTGGACACAATTTTCTAATTGTTTTAACCCTTCTCTTGCTGAATTTTAAAATGCATTTCTTCTTCTTTACCCATGCCCTGTGGTATAATTACATATATCTTCACCGTCTACAATTATTTCTCTGTGCAATCACTGCTGTTGAGTGCACTGGTTGCACAATCAATTTGTAAATAGTGCAGACCCTGATGAGACTGCTGGGTCTTCACTATTTACAGGTAGGTATATTGACGTGAACAGCAAGCGAAGGGTTAATAATCTTTTTGCAAACAGGAGAGAACCAAATCTATGTAAACAGAGCAGATTTTGATCAGACGGGCACAGCTGCTATAGGAGCTGTCATACCTTGGTCTACCTTGTTCACAAATGTACGAAAATGCAGGATTTTCAAGTAATGAATTAACCATTTCCCTTTTCAATATTCATGTAAGAGATAATGACATCATGAATATTTATTAGCTGAATTTTTATACTGGCATAATTATGTACACATAAATTTCAGGTATTTGTAGAAACTCTAGAGTCAGATCTGTTATAATTTCCTACAGACGAATGAGCAAACAGAGCAGACCCTGATCAAACGGCTCCTATAGGAGCCGTCTGATCTGGGTCTACCCTGTTTGCAAAGGTATGAAAAGGCTTTTATATGAAGGAAAGGGTTTACTTTTTGCAACTAGACTCTCTGTCCGATTCCAGCGTATTATCAGTCAGACAATATTCAAATTTTGCATTTTGGGAAAGCGACTATTAGATTAGTTGAATCGCATATTTCTCTAGCTGGTATAATGAGCTGATTAGGTGCTCGAAAACACATCCAAATGCGTAAATTACGTTGTTTGAACCATTATTTGACTGAAAACATCTCTCACCCCCAATACTTTGAATGTGTAAGTTTATGCAATTGAATTTACAATCTCGAAAATAGATAAAAGGCTTAAAATTATATATTGGTATATTTTAGATTTGAGTAAAAGATGCCACAATGAATTGTAGCTTTATCATGATTCCATGTGATAGGAATATGGGAGGCAAACAATTATTGGTTCGAGAAGGATATAAAAGCCTTGTAAAAACAATGGTTGATGAATTTAGTAGGGAATTTCAGATCAATTGCTGTTTGGGGATTTGCTGAAACTGAAAGTTCTGATCCGATTTTAGTACTGTTGTTGTACTGATAATAACTGAAGAAACTAGTTTATGACTTTAACCCATTACTCCATAAATACGCCTTTCTACGCCTCTGTAATAGTCACTTCTTGAAACCATTGTGATAAATAGAGCATTTGCTCCATAGGAGCAAATGCTCTATTTATCAAAATGGTTTCAACACTATACAATTCTGACATTTTCCTTTTCTCTGGTTAATACTCCTTTTCGGTAGATAAATTCAAAGAGGTTGGGTCTAAAAATAACTTATGTGGTAATGGGTTAAGTTGTTGCTGTCTGCAACGATTTTTCATCTAACCCTTTGAATGGACTATTCCAAAATTCAATAATTATATAATTACCTGTGAGGTATAGATGAAAAACTACCCCGAGAGTTGTAGTAGACGACTAATTTAGCATGCAAATAGTTAATGTAATGTAGTCCCTGAGAAAATACATAATTGATAGTTTGTGCTTCTGATTTGATAATTTGAAAATGTATACAGTATTCATTTGAGAATGATATGTTTAATGATATGGTTACCGCAATCTGCATCACTTTAAATAACACATAAAATAATCTAGCACAGATAGTTAACAATTCCTCACAACAATGCAAGAAAAGCATTCCAGAAACAATTCACTATAAAGAAAAGCAGAGAGGCATAATTAGGCCCATGCATTGAAAATGCAGGAGCCCTATTGTAGTCACATTTTATGTCTGTATGTATGTCTGTCCATCCATCCGTCAAAACTTTTGATGTGACGCGATAACTCAAACAGTACTTCATATAATGGTTTCATATTAAGGACATAATTATGCTTAGTATCATCAGAGGAAGAAGCATATAGTTTTGGGGTTGAATCAGATCACTATGTCTAGAGTTACCTGCCCTTGATAATAGGGCCCTCTCTGACTGTCAGTTTTCTAGTAGCCCTTGTTCAAATGTTAACCCATTCCCGCATATTGATGCCTTTTGGCGCCTCTGTAAAAGTCACTTTGTGAAACCATTCTGATAAATAGAGCATTTGCTCCATAGGAGCAAATGCTCTATTTATCAGAATGGTTTCAATACTATACAATTCTAAATATTTTCTTTTCTCTAGTAAATGCTCTATTTGGGTAGACTTTTTCAAAGAGGTTAGATCTAAAAATAGCCTAAGTGGGAATGGGTTAAAGTTGGTTATTTCTCCACCAAACTCTGTAGTGTACAGTAGAACCGGTCTTAACTCTTTCCTTCGTAGAAATGCATTTTCACGCTTATGCAAACAGTAGACCCAGATCAGGAGCCGTCTGATCAGGGTCTATTCTGTTTGCTGATCGAATTTGATAGATCTGTTTCTTTACTTTCTAAACTGGCTACAATTAATGTTCCACCTTCCATATTTCTTTAGAACTATTTTATCCATGAATATTCAGTAGGTATTGAAATTTGGAATAGACAGAGAACAGGGAAAGGGTTAAAGCGTAGTTATACACATTCAGTCTATGAATATACAGTAAAACCCCTCTAATGCGACCACTTAATGAATCAACATGGTTATCTTCATAAGCAGGTGGTTGCTTAATGCAGGACAAAATTAATGCAGAAAGCTCCTCTAGGAGCTTTCTGCATTACTTTTGTGCTGCATTAAGCTACCACCTGCATCTGGCAGCCAAAATTATACCTCTTTCAGGTGGTCGCATTAGCGGGGTTTTACTGTACATGTAGAAATAAATATTTCACACTTTACTCCATAAATATGCCTTTAATTCTATGCCTTTGCATACAGAGAAGTCCCAAGTTTGACTACTCCTGTAAGAGCCGTCTGATCAGGGTCTGCTCAGTTTGCTCATGATACGATATAGATCTGATTCTACAGATTAAACAATTTCAGCAAATAAGTATTCATGATGTCTTTGTTTCTAACATGGATTTTGAACAGTGAAGTTCTGTTATAGCACATGGAATGGGGGAATCTTCGCCATGACAAACAGGGTAGAGACAGATCTATAACATTACTTAAACAAGCAGAGCAGACCCAGATCAAACAGCTCCTACGGACAGTTGCAACTGAGTCTACTCTGTTTGCAAAGGTGTAAAATACTGGATTATCGATGGAAAGGGTTAATGGACCACACCTCTAATGACAGCTTTTCTCCCACGGCAATAATTGTCCACCAACTCACTTGCTAGAGAACAGGTGATAGTGACGTATTTGGAATCAATAGCATGAAATTGCCGGTTTCATTGATCACAGGGTCACAAATAATTGCACTATCAATAATGGGCAGATGAAAACAGACTTTTAATATGAAATATGCAAATTGCAATATTGAAAAAATTGAGCAAAGTCAATAATAATTCAATTTGTAGTAGTTGCTGTCAACAAAACTGTTTTCACTTCTGTTGATCAACTTTTCATTTAATTTACTGGTTTATTGTAAACTGCAAAGTTATTGAGTTCCGAGTTGTGAAGTTTTGAAAGTCCAATTATGCTCATTAAAGGTTAACAGGACTGATAAGAAAACCAAAATCCAATTCCTGTATCTGGTTATAGATTTATTTAACCCTTGAAATGCTGAGTTTTCAAATGGACTATTCCAAAATTCAAACAGGTCAAGCTTACAGTGAATATTTAGGGATTTTTCTAAAGGAAAGAGTAACATGACAAACAGTGCAGACCCTGATGAGAGGGCTCCTCTAGAGCCCTCTCATCTGGGTCTACACTGTTTGCAAAGGACATTAGTGACTTGTGTCCCACACTGTAAGGGTTAACCATTAGCCTGCTTAGAATAAAAGTCTACGCTGACGCTGATGTCCAGTATTTTAATCTAAGAAGTGATGGTCTTAGTGACAAAACAGCTTGGATACTAATGAGACCCCGAGTTACTCAGCTTGTTGCAAATGCTGAATTTTCAAAGAGAAATGTCATCTGTCATTGTTTAACCCTTTCTCTCATGTAAGCGCATTTTCACGTATCTGCAAACAGAGTAGACCAAGATAAGACAGCTCCTATAGGAGCCGTCTGATCAGGGTCTGCTCTCTTTGCTTATGGTGTAATATAGATCTGATTCTACAGCATCTGCCTGAGCCAAAATGTCCCGTGTTCATATGCTATTATAAAAAGTAATCTTATTAATATTCATGACGTCATTATTTCTTACATGAATATTCATCAGGGAAAAGGTTAACAGTAGAGTCTATTTCAGTATCATCTGGATCCCTCCTGTTTGAAAAAGTTATCCAATCCTAGCCCACTACACACTTTGATATATGTAATATACAGTAGAACCTCTCTTAACCCTTTACTCCATAAATACGCCTTTCTACGCCTTTGCAAACGGAGTAGACCCAGATCAGACGGCTCCTGTAGGAGCCATCTGATCAGGGTCTGCTCTGTTTGCTTATGATATAATATTGATATGATTCTACAGTTTCTGCAATGGCTAAAACTTCCTGTGTCCATGTGCTGTTAAAACTAATTAATCTAATTGGTATTCATGACGTCATTATTTCTTACATGAATATTTATGGAGGAAAGGGTTAAGACAGCTTCTACTGCAGTAGGCTTCTCTCAAGTGCAAAGTGCATGATTTAAAACTGGCGTGACATTCTGTGTGTGGTCCCCATATCTTAACACTTAGACTGCAGGAAATGAGCGTACTGTCATTTCCAACAGTGTAGACCCAGGTCAAAGGGTTTGTAAAGGAGTCTTCTGATCAGGGTATGCACTGTTTCTCATCCAAAGTCATCAAGCAAATTTCAGAGCAAATATTGTTTCACATTGATGAACCATTTGACTTTGAATATTCTGCATTCAAAGCCTTTATCAAAGGGTTAAATTATAATGGTACCAAGGTAATTGAGAACATTGATGTAAAAATGAACAAAAGGGAGATTAAATTGATCATCAGTTGCTGTGAAAAGTGTAACAGCCATTCAGCTCGTTTTGAATGCATGTTTCATTAGTGTATCCATTCCTCAATCACCAGCTAGCAAGAATTTGTGTTGCAAAGATTTAGAGTCTCTTATTCTGATCAGCATTTAACCCTTTGCTCTGTGAATAATCATGTAAGAAATAATGACATCATGAATATCAATTAGATTAATTGCTATAATAGCACATGGACACAGGAATATTTGGCCATGATAGAAACTGTAAAATTTTATCTATATTATATCATAAGCAAACAGAGCATACTCTGATCAGACGGCTCCTCTAGGAGCCGTCTGATCTGGGTCTTCTCTGTTTGCAAAGGCGTAGAAAGGCGTATTTATGGAGTAAAGGGTTAAAAAAAACCACAGAATCATGCAGTACAGATACAATGTACTGTGTTTGAAATGAAATGCTGAATTTTGCGAAATGATCTGTTATTGTTTAACAGTAGTCTATTACAGTATGGAAAGGTCAGAGCAACAGATAAGGGCGCATACCCAAATACTAAAATTGTCATTTCTCCACCAATCCCTATACTGTGACCACTCTTTAGAATCGTGGAGAAATAAAGGGAGTTATTATTGAAAATGTTTTAATTTATGCATCGTATCTGGGGCCATGAAGGTATAAATTGAAACAGGGCAACGCATACCATGATCAAGAGGGTCGAAGAGCTAAAGTTGTATAGCATTTCACCTTCATTCTGTTAGTGAAGCTGTTAACATTTTTGCCAGTTGCAGTGAAAGAGATAAATGTAAAGAATTATGGTTTTTTTATCCCAACCTGTTGATTTTATCCTTTAAGTACCTATCTGATCTCTAATAATCATTATATGATAGGATCATTGATGACAGCTGTTTGATGACAGTTGTTTTCTCAGAAAAGTGTCAAACTCGAGAACATTTGGTGATGTTTTGTCATTGCTGAAGTTAATGAACTGAATATTAGCAATCAACATTTGGGAATTCATATTAATGCATCAAGTCGAACTCCATGCACTATGATACTGATAGAAGAGATGAAAAGAGAGGGGGTGTAAAATCCAAGGGAGACAATTCTGTCTGATACTAGTCTTGTATCAGCTGGGATATGAGATTTAGTACCTTCATGGTTTTGCAATCAGTGTAGACCCCGAGCCAACATCTAACCATGGTGTACAGTGTTTTTATCAATATTGATACTACAGTAGAACCTCTCCTAGGCGACCATTCATTTATTGAACATATGAATCTTAACCCATTCCCCCATAGGCTATGTTTAAAATGAACCTGTGATTAAATCTATCAAAAATTATAAGGAGCATTAACTAAAAAAAGGTAAATTTCTGTGGAGCAAATGCTCTATTTATCACAATGGTACAAAGTGACTTTTACACAAGTTTCAAAAGACGTCAATATGCGGGAATGGGTAAAAAAGCAGGTGTTTGCTAAATGCAGGGCAAACAGAGTAGAGCTAGGGTCTGCTCCGTTTGCTTATGAAATTACAAAGATATGATAATACAGTTTCTGCCATGGACAAACATTTCTGCGTTGATATGTCACTAAATAAATTCAGCTTATCAATGTTTATGATGTGATTATTTCTTTCATGAATATTCATGCAGTATTTCTTACTTGTCTATTGCAGGTTAACAGTGTGGTGAGTGGTCTGACTCTGTATGACTGTGATGGGGTGGAGCTTGCCGTGGACAACTTACCCAAGGACAAACAAGTCCAGATGGAACTGCCTAATATAGCACCACAGGTAGTTACTAACTTTTGGGGTCTTACTACCAGATTAAAGTGTCTTTTATGCTCCCTGAAAGTGATTTTGGTTTGTTTATCAATTTGACTGTCCATTAGTCCTAATTCTTTTACATTCTATCTCTCTAAAACTGCTGGCCAGATTTCATTGGAACTTTAAGAAGTTTTAGTACTACTCCTGAGAGTTATTGATGTTTTTCTTCATTTTGACCAGTAACTGTTGTTGGGTTAATTCGATAAAGTAGTGGAAGTTAAAAGCACTTGCATGGAATTTTCAAAATGGTCCTGTATGGATTAATCAGCATGCTCCAGTATGATTTGTGACATATGAATCCATCACAAAATATTACTGACACTGCAACCTGTGACTTTATCTACAGTAGCACATGTCTGTCTTTAAGCAGCTATTCATTTAGTCAACATAGTCTTAAAAAGCAAGTGGTTGCTTAATGCAGGGCAGGCAAAAGTAATGCAGAAAGCTCCTATATTGACCTGCATTAAGCTATGACCTGCATTACAGACCCATAGTTAGACATTTTTGGTGGCTGCTTAAGTCAGGTTTTACTGTACTGTAATCATAATAAAATTGGCTATCCAAACCAACTTGTTTGCAGGTATTCAAGGCATGGTGTAGCAGCTTTTGACAGTAATATACATGTAGTGTGATACAATAAAGCTTTGAAATATGAATAAACTATGTTATTATTTGTATTATCTGTTAAATAAGTTTTTTAAAACTTGGCTATTCAATGCATCTATAGAACATTTGAGTACAACCTATATATAGTGAAGACTTGGGGAATAAAGCTTGGTGTCCTTTAACCCAGTATCTTATGAATATTCATGTAAGAAATAATGACATCTTGAATATTTATTAACCCTTTCCCTGTTGAATATTCATATGAGAAATAATGACATTATGAATATTTATTAGCTTGAATGTTTAAAATGGTATAATTATGTACAAAGGAGTTTTGATATTGGTAGGAACTTAAGAGTCAGATCTATTATAAATGCATAAGCAAACAGATCAGACCCTGATCAGATGGATCCTGCAGGAGCCATCTGATCTGGGTTTACTCTGTTTGCAAATGCATGAAAAGGGGCTTGTATGAAGGAAAGGGGTAGCTGAAGCAGTCTGATCTAGGTCTGCTCTATTTGCAAATGCATAAAAGGCGTTTATATGAAGGGACGGATTAAGCAGACAGCTTTTTTGTCAGTTGGCTAAGGGTGTGTTCTTGACATGCTTTTGGTGAAGTTTTGTTAACCTTTACAAAGGACTAAGATCAATTGACATTGAGTAGCTTCATAATTATCTCATCCAAATTGTTTTGACACTTCGACGTTGTTTGAAAAAGAAACGACTGGGGAAAAAATGAATGGATTTAGAACATTGAAGCGGGATTCAAATATTATGCAGACTGTAATAATTGCACAGCATGCTAAAAGCGTGCTGTCTCTGTGTTGCGTTTTGTGATTGTTGCTGATTTTTTCTTTCCTCCCGAAATGTGAATCTCATTCCCAACCTGTCAACTCTCATTTCCCAGCAAATGACAATTTTTTTTAAAGAAGACGAGAGTGGCAAAGATTTGTATGAATAAGAATGGATAGAATCTTTGTTTCTTGTAAAATCCTTTGGTTTATAATTATAGCTTAACCCTTTTCTCCATAAATACATTTTTTTTGTTGCACATTTTCAAACGGAGTAGACCCAGATCAGACACAGTTCCTGTAGGAGCTGTCTAATCACCATCTCTGTTTGATTAAGAAATAATACAGATCTGATCTATTTATCACAATAGTTTCAAAAAATGACTTTTATAGAGGCGTCAAAAGGTATCAATATGAGGGAATGGGTTAATATTTAGGAGCTGAATGACATAATTATGGACACAGGATTTTTTATAGCGATAGCAATTGTAGAATCTGATGTATATTCTTTGATAAGTAAACAAAGCAGACCCTGATAAGACGGCTCCTATACAGCAGCGCCGTCGGATCTGTATGTACTGCTTTTGCAAAGGCTTGAAAAGGTGTTAACCCATTCCCGCATATTGACGCCTTTTGGCGCTTCTGTAAAAGTTACTTTATGAAACCATTGTGATAAAAAGAGCATTTGCTCCACAGAAGCAAAATTAATGCTCTATTTATCACAATGGTTTCAAAACTACACAATTCTGAAAAGATCCTTTTCTCTAGTTAATGCGCCTTTTTGGTTGATTTAATCAAAGAGGTTAGGTCTAAAAATAGCCTAAGTGGGAATGGGTTAATATGAAGGAAAGGGCTAGCCCATTACTTTTGAAATATTCATGTAAGAAACACTGACATCATGAATATAATGTTAATTAGATTATTTTTGGTAATGGTAATATGAACACAAAAGAGTTTGGACATGGCAGATACTGTAGAATCAGATCTACATTATTCAATAAGCAAACAGAGCAGGCCCTGATCAGAAGGCTCCTACAGGAGCAGTCTGATCTGGGTCTACTCAGTTTGCGAAGGGGTAGAATGGCATATTTAGGGAGTAAAGGGGTTAAAGGAGCTTAACAAACATTACATATCAGTGCAGAGGTGAGATGAGATTGGGTGCCCCGATATTTAGGGCAAATACCGACACTGACATGAAATGGGAATGGTATTCAGGATAATAATGGTAATACTCTCAGAGCTACAGATAAAGGTGCTTACCCAAATACTAAAATCGTCATTTCTTCCCCCAAACCCTATACTGTGACCACTCTTTAGAATCGTCTCTTTGAGACGATTCTAAAGAGTGGTCACAGTATAGGGTTTGGTGGAGAAATAAAGAGCTATTCTTGAAAATGTTTAAAATTACACATGTTATCTGGATCTGATTTCAAGGTCCTCTATGGGTTTTTTTCCAGTATGCTCAGACTATTTCTCAGAGCAACAGATAAATGTGCGTACTCAAATACTTAACCCTTTCCCTGTTCTATGTTTATTACAAAATTCAATACCTACTGAGTAGTCATGGACAAAATAGTTACAATGAAATATGGAAGGTGGAACATTGTAGTCATTTTAGAAAGTATAGAAACAGATCTATCAAATTCCATTAGCAAACAGAGTAGACCCTGATCAGACGGCTCCTCTAGGAGCTGTCTGATCTGGGTCTACTCTGTTTGCAGATGCGTGAAAACACGTTTATATGAGGGAAAGGGTTAAATCATCATTTCTCCACCAAATCCTATGTTTTGATGACTGTTTCTAATATTTTATTTGCAGGTGTCATCACAAACTCTAAAATTGGAGAGATGGGCAATGAACCTGCATCAGTTCAACATGTCCGTGGCCAATCTGAACCTGTCACTCCATCTGGTGGTAGAGTTGGTGCCTGTCAGCAAGGGGAGACTATTCCCAGTTACTGTGCTCATCAGGTACAACATTCACTTTCAACACTAACAAAATTGTTGTCTGCTTAAGTTTTTAAAAGTATGTTTTTTCTTCCAATTTCAATAAATCTTCTTGGTGGGGTGGGGTTGGGTGGGGGGTGGGGTGGGGTGGGGGGGGGGGGGGGGCTTGGAAGAGAAAAACTGGTGTGATGTCCTACTCTTATTATCAATAGAGTTTATCTGGTTTGTTTAGATGCCCAGTGTAAAGCACTGATACATCGGACCTTGGTTTATAAAGTCTCATCCGAAGGACTTGAAATGAAGGAATGGAATTAAGTAAAACCTGTCTGAAGCAGCCAATCACTGATTGAACATAGGAGTTTAAAAAAAACAGGTGGTTGCTTAATGTAGGGCAAAAGTAATGCAGAAAGCTCCTACAGGAGCTTTCTGCATTATTTTTGACCTGCATTAAGCTACCACCTGCCTTACAAACCCATAATAGATTTGGTGGCAGCCTAACCCTTTCCCCCATGAATACTCTTGAAAGAAATAATGACGTCATGAATATCAAGTAGATAAATTTGTTATAATAGCAAATGGACACTTGAAGTTTTGGTCATGGCAAAAACTGTAGAATCATATCTATATTATATCATAAACAAACAGAGCAGACCCTGATCAGACGGCTCCTATAGGAGCTGTCTGATCTTGGTCTACTCTGTTTGCAAAGGGGTATTCATAGAGTAAAGGGTTATGACATGTTCTACCGTATGTATGAAGTACAACCTATTTATGGAAAAAAATGGGAGAATATGTATTATTGAAGCACCTGTCTTGTGTACGCGGTGTTAACCCTGGGAGTACGGAGTTCTGATAATAGAACAGACCATTATTGGTTAATGAGATGGCGTCCATTAAGTTTGAAATGATAACGTTTGGTATAGGATTTACCATTGACATACAATGCAGACCTTTCTGTAGGAGGGCGACTAAAAGAGACCACTGAATGGGTCTTCAGTGATCGCAAACATCAGTTAACATGTGTTTGGCTCAATCAATGGTTTAGAGAATGATGATTGTCATTGGAAAATGGATTTCTCTGGGGTTACCACTCATACTGTCAGTGGTGAATCATTGAATAGAGATAGCAGCAGAGCCTGAGATATTCTGACACTAGCCAGGAGTGTGGTGTGCCTGTTATTTTGTCTCAAGCCTGTCACAAACACAAGGTGAGCAAAGTTTCAGGTGTCATGCTCTTGTGTAACTGGCAGCACCTTCAGACCAACACGGACATTCGGATAACACATTGAATGGACAGTATTACAACATTCTGGTAAGAATCACTTTTTTTTGAGTCCGTAATGTGATATGGGAACAGACACTTGTTATGTCTCCTGCTCAAGAAACTTGTGACTTCAGTAGAACCTGTCTTAAGCAGCCATTCATTTATTGAATATAAGAGTCTTTAAAAACAGGTGGTTGCTTAATGCAGGGAAAAAGTAATGCAGAGAGCTTTCTGCATTACTTTTGACCTGCATTAAGCTACCACCTGCCTTACAGACCCATAATAAGACCTCTTTTTGATAGCCACTTAGACAGGTTTTACTGTATATTGGAATCGTAGCATCTTCCTATGCTTTTATAGGTACAACAGTCTCACGCTACAAATTTAACCCATTGATGCCTCTGCAATAGTCACCTGTTGAAATCATTGTGATAAATAGAGCATTTGCTCCTATAGGAGCAAATGCTGTATTTATCACAATGGTTTCAAACTACAAAATTCTAAACATTTTCCTTTTCTCTAGTTACTGCTCCTTTTCGGTAGAGTTATTCAAAGAGTTTGGATCTAAAAATAGCCTATGAGGTAATGGGTTGATGCATCAACTTGTTGACTGCCAATGGTCAACCTATGCAAACAGTTTGGATCCAGATTAGATTGTAAGTAAGTGAGCATCTCATTAGGATCCAAACCTGTATGATTTTGTTTTTGAAGAAATACATGTAGGAAGAAAATTGAAAATTAAAGTAAAGACAAATTTAACAGATGATGAACTTTGCAGCAAAAAAGTTGCAACTTCTCCGAAACAATTAGTTTAAAGGGTGCACATGTGACAGGAGAGAAACGTCAACTTAATTTATAGAAGCATCAGTATGTAAAATGGACAACATGGACCTACGGGCATGGTAAAACGAAATGAAAAAGACATGTATCAACCATTTGTTACTCACAATGACAGTGCAAATAGGATTGGGAGACTGATGCACAAGACTGAATGGATTTGGAGGCTAAGAACCTACGGGCGTTTTGGCTTTAACCCTTTTCACACCGACTTTTCAGAGTGGAATAGCCTACCAGTGTCAAACTATAGAGTTCAATCAGAATGAAAAGCGAAACCCTTTCCCTGTTCTATATTTAGTCCTACTGAATATTCATGGACACAACAGTTATACTGAAATATGCAAGGTGGAACATTGTAGCTACAGCAGAACGCCTCTAATGCGACCACTTAATGAATAAACATGAGTGTCTTTATAAGCAGGTGGTTGCTTAATGCAGGGCAAATGTACTTTTGTCCTGCATTATGCTACCACCTCAGTGCCTGCCTCTACCACCCATAATTATACCTCTTTTAGGTGGTCGTTTTACTGTATTCTAGAAACTAAAGAAACTAAAATCTATCAAATTCCGTAAGCAAACAGACTGCTCCTCGGGCTACTCTATTTGCAAATGCATGAAAAAGCATATGTGTGAAGGAAAGGGTTAAACTTGCTAGAGTATTTTGAATAGCAAACAGTGCAGACCCAGATCAGAGGTCTCCTTTAGGAGTCCTCAGATCTGGGTTTACACTGTTTCCAAATGCCAGTACACATGAAGTTTTGAATGTTAGACTTCGAGCATTACTTTTTTTATCCAGCTGAAGAAATTTCTCTTGGTGGGTATAATTGACAGTACTAGCCCTTTTGGCCCCTTTTCAAAAGCAGCAGACCCAGATCAGATGGCCCCAGTATGAGCCATATTATTAGGTTCTGCTTATTTGTTTACGAAATAATATGAATCTGATTCTACAGCTTATTTCATTGTCAAAAATTCACTTGTTAATGGTGTCATTATTAACTTCGGCCAAGCAATATTCATAGGGTACATTCATTATTTCTCACATGAAATATTCATGATTGAACCCATTCTTCCATAGATACGCCTTTCTACGCCTCTGTAAAAGTCACTTTTTTTTAAACCAATGTGATGAATAGAGCAATTGCTTCTTAGGAGCTAATGCTCTATTTATCATGATTGTACACAGTTGTTTTAAAACTACACAATTCTAACACTTTCCCTTTCTCTAGTAAATGCTCGTTTTTGGTAGATTTTTTCAAAGAAGTTAGGTCTAAAAGTAGCCTATGAGGGAATAGGGTTATTATATAGGATTAATGAGGCGCTTTGTTCATGGAAATTCAGTTCAATTTGGCACCTTGCAAACAGAGTAGACCCAGATCAGATGGCTCATGTAGGAGCTGTCTGATCAGGGTCTGCTCTGTTTGCTATAGATGTGATTCTACAGTTTCTGCCAAAGTTTTTTTTATTCCTAAACAATTATGAAAATTCTGCTAAGAAATATTGTGACATTCATTTCTTGCATGAATATTCATAAAGGAAAGGGTTTCATCTTTTCCTTCATATAAACGCTTTTTCACTCATTTACAAACAAAGTAGACCCAGATCAGCTGATTCCTGTAGGAGCCATCTGATCAGGGTCTGCTCTGTATGCTTCTGAACTTATAATAGATCTGGTTTTACTCAGTTTCTACCAATACCAAATATTCATGAAGTCATTAGAATATTGAATATGGAAAAGTTCGATAAGTATCACAATCCAATGACAGTGAGGAAGGATAATCTTGAAGGGCAGTTGATGAGAACATGGAGCACTTTGGAGTAACACTTGACAATGAAGAAATTGGATGTACTTAACGCTTTCTCTGTTCTATATATTTATTCAAAGTTTAAAATTCAATACCTACAGAATATTTACAGTCAAAATAGATATAATTGAATATGAAAGGTGAAACATGGTAAAGAGTAAAGAAACAGTTCTCTCATTAAAACTAAATCAATGATTCCAATTAATATGAAGAAGATCAATAAAGGTTGCTAATCAGATGAACACCCACAAAATTTGTAGATCTTCTACCAAAGATGTACATCAAAACGAAGATGAAATGTACATCTTACTAAACTAGCCAAAGGAAAGGAATGTGTTTTCACCAGTGAATGATCAGGGAGGAATTATTCCTACTGGCTGAGCCTAAGATTTTGTCTCAAGCCTGGTCTGTACAAGGTGAGCAAAGTTTCAGGTGTCGGCTGGGAGGAACTTGGCAGCACGGTTTCAGGTGTCGGCTGGGAGGAATTTGGCAACACGGTTTCAGGTATGGGCCTACAGGAAGTTTCAGTTGACTTGACTGCATAGTTTCATGTGTCAGAGGAGATGGGCTACAGTTTAAAGTGTCAGCTTTTGAGGACCTCGAGTACAGTTTCAGTTTCAGATGTAAGCCTGGAAGAACTTGATTCCACAATAATGTGAAGTGCCGTTTTTATTACGTTCCATTCTTATGGTATTCTAAGCAATAGAATACAATGGAACATATTTCTCAGAGTCAATCCTGGCAGAATCTGCAGACCAGACAAAATAGTACAACTTATTTATGTGTATTCGATTCATATGGATGGTGCCTAATAACATGGCATCCGGAAACAATCAAGGTATACTATTTCTGACATGAAAAAGGTCACGTAACAATAGCTTTAGCTTAGTATGTGCAAAAAGTCCACAAAATATAATATTACAGTATTTAAGAAAAGTGCACGAATATACATATATCAGTCATGTGACGAAATCACATGACCATAATATGAATGCAAGTATTTTCCCAGTGGAACTTTTCTCAATGAATAAAGATGATCACATTGGATGACCTTAACCCTTTCCTCCATAATTACGCCTTTCTACGCCTCTGCAAAAGACACATTTTGAAACCATTGTGATAAATAGAGCATTTGCTCCTATAGGAGCAAATGCTCTATTTATCACAATGGTTTCAGAACTACAAAATTCTAAAAATTTCCTTTTCTCTAGTTAATGCTCCTTTTTGGTAGATTTATTCAAAGAGGTTGGATCTTAAAACAGCCTATGGAGGAACTTTGGGTTAAGCAAGCTCATAGATATGGGAAGCAACTGGGAGTGGTCAATATGACAAGAGGCATAACATTGCAGCAGGTGGTTTGCTTACTTTGAAGGGAGTAAGGCTTCCTGTAGAAAGCAAACGGTCTAACATTAAAGCATGAATTGATCACTCCATGAATATTCATTAACTAAATTTAAATTTTCAAAAGAAATTTTTGGCTCAAACGAAAAACAGAAGGGTCAGATCCATAAGCAAACAGAGTAGACCATGGAGCCATCTGATTTGGGTCAGCTCTGTTTACTCTAATATGATGCAAAGGCGTGAAAAGGCATTTATATGAAGGAAAAGGTTGAGCAAAAAAAGGGAGTTCAGGGTCCGCTCTGTATACTTGTATATGATGCAAAGGCGTGAAAAGGCATTTATATGAAGGAAAAGGTTGAGCAAAAAAGGAGTTCAGGGTCCGCTCTGTATACTTGTATATGATGCAAAGGCGTGAAAAGGCATTTATATGAAGGAAAGGGTTGTGCATAAAAGGAATTCTGTCTTGTTTGGAGGTACCAGAATTTACAAGATAATCATATGACTCATACTCAGGCATGACAGCAAATGGAAGAATCAATTGTTTGATGAGATTGTTGCCTGGAAATTGAAACAGTAAAATGCGGACAAATCAGCATTAATCCTTTACTCAATAAATACGCCTTTTTAACACCGTTGCATATCAAAACCATCCAGATCAGACGTCTACCTTTAGGAACCATCTATTCAAGGTCTGCTCTGTTTACCGTACTTATGGAATGGGAATGATATAGATCTGGTTCCATGCTTATAAAGCTTTTTAGATGAGTCTTGAGTTTGTTCTCAAGTTTTGATTGGTCAGATTTGAGCCTTTGGGCTGTTTGCAAAGGAGTAGAAAGGGGTTTTTATGGAGTAAAGGGTTAAATTAAAACAAATTTTATCAAAGTAACGAGCCCCTTGATCTGGGTCAACACTTTTGCTTGGGTCTTGTTTCCAACACTTTTAGAGTTAACCCTTTCCCAGTTCTATGTTTATTTCAAGTTTTAACCCTTTCCCTCATGTAAACGCGTTTTCACGCATTTGCAAACAGAGGAGGCCCAGATCAGACGGCTCCTAGAAGAGCCGTCTGATCTGGGTCTACTCGGTTTGTTTATGGAATTTGATAGACCTGTTTCTTTAGTGTCTAAAATGCCTACAATATTCCACCTTCCATATTTCATTATAACTATTTTGTCCATGAATATTCAGTAGGTATTGAAATTTGTAATAAACATAGAACAGGGAAAGGGTTAATACTTACTGAGTATTCATGAACAAAATAGTTATAATGAAATATGGAAGCTGAAAAATTGTAGCCATTTTAGAAAGTAACGAAACAGATCTTATCAAATTCAGTTAACAAACAGATCAGACCCTGATCAGACTGCTCCTATAGGAGCCGTCCGTTCTGCGTCTAGTTTACAAATGCGTGAAAACACGTATACGAGGGAAAGCGTTAATCATGATCATAATTGTGGGAAAATATGCATGATTCATCTGGAAAACCTCAAGTAGAGATGTATCATAGACAATTCATGGTAGATACTGCCTCTTCCTTATAATATGGTCATGATTGTATAGAACTGTTGTACAGTTTATATTTGGTACAGTTCCCTATTGAATATGTTTTGATTTAGATGAGACTACAAGTGTATATTGAGGAACCAGTCTTTTCTCACACTCTTTTCCTAATTTTGAAGAGAGATATTTGAATATTGTGCTGCAAATGATAAGATCATAGAGAGTAATCATAACTAAGTTCTTGGTGGAGAAGTAAAAGATAATTTTTGGGGGATATGTTTATCGTATAATCCTCATTTCTGGAGCCTTGTGACATATGTTTGTCTTATAACCGTCATTTCTAGAGCCTTGTGACATATGTTTATCTTATAATATGGAAAAATAGTCAAACAGGGAGAGCCTCTTATCTGGAGCCTTGTGACACATGCAGCGAGGAGGGAGAGCTGGAAGAAGGAAGGCGTATGCATTTGAATCTTTGACTCAGACCTGTGATTACTGAGGTGAGCAAAGTTTCAAGTGTGTTTGCCTACTATCATGGCATCATACAGGAAGTGACTCAAGTGACTGTGTGGCCTTGGGAACAGTCTTTGATATGGACCTTGAGTTACAAGTGACTCCTACTTGAGGCAATTACAGGAACGGAAACAACGCAATCATGACATCTAGAATTAAGTACTTATGATTGATGAAACTGGAAAAAGACCATAAATGGTATTTTCAGATACATGTATATATTTCACAAGGATGTAAATGTTTGAAATGTATAAACCCATGCAGGGCTTTTCTTTATTTGCTTCCAATTGTGATGGATGGAAATTCATTTTGTGAATGCACTTTCATTTTGGACCTGATGGTCAGCGAGATTTTTCTCCCATTTGTCCAATTTGCATGAGATTTCAACAGTATAATGAGAAAAGTCTTAATGAAAAAGTTGTTTTAAAGTTTCTTAAACCAGTTATAGCACCTAAAAGATACGTATTTAACTAGAATTACATGAAATATTAAAGGAAATTATAGCTTAATTACTATTCCTTGCCAGAAAGCATGCTTTTAGAAAATTTAGAAAATTTCTAGTGAGATTTCTTGTCCAATTTGAGACAGTTTCATGAGATTTCACTGGGGGAAAAAATGGGAGAAAATCCCCAAATCTCGGGGTAAAATTATCCTTGCAGGGTTCATGGGTGCAATCCCACGGCGGACCAAATCCTTTGGATGAGACTTTATAAACCGAGGTCCGGTGTATCGGTACTTTACACTGGGCATCTAAAAGCACCAAGAGAAACAAGATTTGTTAACCCTTTCAATGGTAAATATTTATGTGAGAAGTAATTAATGAGTGTATGAATATTAAGTAGTATCTTGAACAAGGGAACATTTTGAACATGATAGAGGCTATCGAGTCAGATCTGTATATATATAGTTCCATACACAAACAGAGCTGACCCTGATCAGACAGCTCCTACAGGAGCTGTCTGATCTGGGTCTGCTCTGTTTGCAAAGGTATGTTAAAGTGTTTGCGTGAAGGAATATTTAATTTGCTGGTGCTAAAATATGACTTGCTTAACCCTTTCTCTGTTAAATTATCGTGTAAAGAATAATGATATCATGAATATTTATTAGCTGAATTTTTATGGTGGCATATTGGACACAAGATGTTTTGCCTCAGGCAGAAACTGTAAAATTCCATCTATATCATGTCAAAAGCAAACGGAGTAAACCCTGATCAGATGGCTCCTATAGGATCAATCTGATCTGAGTCTGCTCTGTTTGCAAATGCATGAAACTGCATTTGTATGAAGGAAAGGGTTAATATTAAATAGCATTTCTTCAGAATTGTATCAGTTTGTATCAGAATATTAAGTGTTTCATTACTGTTTGCGAAGGTTATCGTTATTTCGCTTTCAGAATGATGAAGGTTGAACACTTTTAGTGATAGTCTAGATTTACCTCATATTTTGTTGGAATAATAACATAACTGTATTTTCTATTTTTCAGTTGGACACAAAAGCTCACTCCAGACTCCTATCACTACAAGTTTGACTTCGAGCCCGGCCATGACAACATAGATCTCTTCTTTCCCTCGGGAACCTTCAATGGTAAATCTGAATTGTCTTTGGTCACTGATATTGAAGAAAGAAGATTATGGGGGGATTTTATAACACATATTTACCCTTTTATTCATAGATAAGCAGTCTTTTGACCCATTACCTCATAGGCTATTTTTAGATCCAACCACTTTGAATAAATCTACCGAAAAGGAGCATTAACTAGAGAAAAGGAAATTTTTAGAATGTTGTAGTTTGAAACCATTGTGATAAATGGAGCATTTGCTCCTATAGGAGCAAATGCTCTATTTATCACAATGGTTTCAACAGGTGACTTTTGCAGAGGCGTCAAAAGGGGTCAATATGAGGGAATGGGTTAATAACATAAATTAATCTAGTAAATGCTCATCATGATGTTATTATTTCTTACATGAATATCCATCGTGAACATGATGACATTTTCAACTCTTTACTGCATGAATATTCATGTAAGATTAATTTGCTATAATAGCACATGAACACAGGCATTTTTGGCCATGGCAGAAACTGTAGAATCATATCTATATTATATCATAAGGCAGATACTGTAGAATCAGATTATGTTATATCTTAACAAACAGAGCAGACTATGATCAAACGGCTCCTATAGGAACCATCTGATCTGGGTCTACTCTGTTTGCAAAGGCGTAGAAAGGTGCATTTGTGGAGTAAAGGTTAACTTGATTATAAAATCTTAAACATGATAACATCTTAATGATGCACCCTTTCACTGTTCTATGTTTATTTCAAGTTTTAACCCTTTCCCTCATGTAAACGTGTTTTCACGCATTTGCAAACAGAGTAGACCCAGATCAGACGGCTCCTAGAGGAGCCGTCTGATCAGGGTCTACTCTGTTTGCTATTGGAATTTGATAGATCTGTTTCTTAACTTCCTAAAATTGCTACAATATTAAATTTTCAACTTCCATATTTCATTATAACTATTTTTGTCCATGAATATTCAGTAGATATTGAAATTTGTAATAAACATAGAACAGGGAAAGGGTTAATACCTACTGAACCTGCTGTAATGATATATGGAAGGTGTAACATTATAGCCAATTTAGCAAGGAAAGAAACAGATCTATCAAATTCCATTAGCAAACAGAGCAGACCCTGATCAGATGACTCTTGTAGGAGCCGTCTGCTCTGGATCTACTCTGTTTGCAAATGCGTGAAAAAGCGTTTATTTGAAGGAAAGGGTTAAAAATGATGACACATTTTATATACAACGCATCTGAAACATGATGACACATCCTGATGACATTTCCTAAATAAGGCAACACATGCAACTCTTTACTTCATGCATACATGTGATAACTACCGACGGTAGGTGAATTCTACCGTTTTCAGAGGTGGTTTACCGTTCTACCTGAACGGTATTTAAATCTACCGTTTTTGTAATTTTAAGAGGGCAAATTTTTTAGTGACATACATTTTCCTCCCTGGTGGCGTTTATCTGTTAGTTCTGTACACACACAGGCCACCTTTAACTTGCTATCATGCTGTGATCCACGCTTGGTCTGTTTTGGTAGGGACCAATCAAGGGAATCCCCTGTGGAGACCTTGGAGAACACCCGAATTACATAATCACGAGGTGGTTCCGGTTTTCACTCTACTACTTTACCAAATAAATTGTTCGGGAACCAGTCGTGTCAAAATGCAAGCGTCTACCACAAATATCACATGCAGCAGGTTTATTACTCAAGCGAGGCGACATGGGAGTGTCATGACCCTATAATAGGAATTATATTTTCATAATTAAGTTATAAGAGAATAGAAATGCTTCTCTGCTTCCTTGTCAAAGACAGCTGTGCTTGGCCTCATTGTTGCAATGGGCCGAAACACTTCGAAAATAAGACTGTTTGGACTGATAATCATGCATTTGATTTGTACACAAAATTACTTTTTCATTAATATAATTAGTGGTAAGGACACTAAAGAAGTAATTGAAAACACCCTGAAATATTATCTACCATTGCAAACTCTTCAAAAAATAATAACTATATAAAGTTGAAATGTCACCAGTTTTCGCGACGATTGTAGAGACGGGCTAAAACACGGACTCTGAACCCTGTTTGGATTTCAACATTTCTGTGACTGCTCAGTGTTTGCAGTAAATAATTTGAACTGAGTAAAGGTTTAACTGACTTGAACTGAGTAAAAGTTGTCATTGGGAGTATAGCTAAATAAGGGCTATAAAATGTCTTTTATTGAGCCCCCCTAAAAATGTTATTATAAAATAAAATAAAATAGAATTACTTTTCATTATATGATAAAACAGTAATGAATATTGATTTTCATGACAATATTTAATAAGGAACCCAGTGTTTTGGGCTTGAGACCTATTGATTTTAAAGAGTGCTTTTGACCCATGAAAAAAAATCTAGAATTATTACTGCATGCCAATTATTAGTATTTGTTTTTAACCCTTTCCCTGTTCCATTTTCATTCCAAATTCCAGTCCCTACTGAATATTCATAAACAAAGCAGTTATAAAGAAATATGGAGATTGGAACTTTATTGCTATTTATTTATACATTTTAGAAAGTACAGAAACATTTTTAAAATTCCAAAAGCAAACAGAGCAGACCCTGATCAGATGGCTCCTATAGGAGCTGTCTGATCTGGGTCTACTCTATTTGCAAATGCATGAAAACTTCGTTGTTTATGTGATGGAAAGGGTTAATGGGGATTTTAACACCACATTGGATTTTTTGGCCAAACCAGAAAGTGTAGAATCATTCCTATATCATAAGCAAACAGAGCAGACCCTGACCAGACAGCTCCTGTAGGAGCCATCTGATCTGGGTCTATTCTCTTTGCAAATTTATGCATGAAAAAGGTGTTTATATGAGGGAAAGGGTTAAGTGTGTAAATGTTATGTGTGTAATGTAAGATTTATAATGGTATGGTATGCATTTATGGTAAAGTATGAATGATATTGTTAAAAAGTATAACAAACATAAGTATCTTTTTCCTCCTTTTGTCGTGTCAGTAAAATCTACCTGACAAAAGTCAAATCTACCTGACAAATTTCCAAAATCTACCTGACATGCCTCAGCAGGTTATCACATGTATGTTCATGAATATTCAAAATAGTGACATCATGAGTATTAGGCCTAACCCTTTACTCCATGAATATTCATGAAAGAAATAATGATGTCATGAATATCAGTTTAATTTTGACAATGATACATTGACACAGGAATTTGTTGCCATAGTAGAAACCGTAGAATCATATATATACTATTTCATAAGCAAATAGAGAAGGTCATGATCAGACAGCTCCTCTAGGAGAATATCGGGATTCTGGTGAATAATATGCACCTGCTTTTATTACACAGTCGGACTCCAATTTAAATATAGATACACTTACAATGTAGAGCCTAAGTATGTTCAAATTTATAATTAGATAGATTATGGTTATATGTGAACTTATCAGTCATAAGATTGCCATGATCTGATTGGTCAGTACATCACAAGCTTAGCATACAATTAACAATTCTGTGGACGAGTCAATTGACACAGAGTATTTGTTTACAAGCCGGAGAAATTTACAGCCTATCACTAACCTTGTTACATCATTGACATACTTGTCAGATACAAAACACCACCTTGGCTTGATACAATAATACAAATATTACTATGTGAAAAATAATGGCCATCAGGCCTTGGTCAAATTGACATGAGAAGCAATCTTTTTATTTAGATTTTCAATCACATGACGGCACATTAGAACTAATTACACCATGTATAGACTGCATTTAAACTAATATGATGATTACAGTATTTTGTATTAGTGTTCATAATAATCGGAATTATCCGCAATTTTTGCAATTTTCCTGTAGATTGATTTTGGTTTTGGAAAAAAAAGAGATATATTTTTTGTTCTTGTGTATAGTAACTCCCAATCCCTCTCTCAATATTCAGTTTAAGAAATAAAACGTGCATTAGTTATGGGGCAAAAGATGTTGTGGGTTGGTTGTTGTTTTTTATCAACATACAATCTGAGAAGGATATAACTCTTGCAATCCATTTTCTGAGAATTGAATGGCTGTACATTATGTAATCGATGGGGATAATTTGATGGTTAAATCCATCATATCAAAGCATTATTAGAAAATGTCCTTTTGTAATTCTGAGAATATAAAGTAATTATATGGAATAAAGCTGCGAACATGAGACAAATCGGCTTGTTTCCTTTTTGGTTGTCAGGTTTTAATTAACTAGAAACACTGCAAGTGAATTCTAAGGAATATAAAGAAAATTGACACCGTTTATAATTAAATTCAGAAGAAGATTTACTGTCTCGATGTAAATGAAATTTAATAATGGTTGTCAATGTACTTGAAATTACTGGCTGTAATATGATATAAATGAATGTTTGCAAGACTGATTATTTCTGTAATATTTCCTATGAATCCTTTGGTGTTTTAACACTTACTCTGGTGAATAATTAAAAATAGCCCCTTCTTTTCTGAATATTAATTAAAACAAAAATTTGCATAAAAAATTATTACTAAAGAAAATTATTATTATGACAAACAGTGCAGACCCTGATCAAAGGGCTCCCTAAGGGAGCCCTTTGATCTGGGTCTACACTGTTTGCAAAAGTCTTGTATACTCGGTTCCTACACTGTGAGGGTTATGAGGAGTAGCAGTGAGATAGAGTAATAAAATGTCTGCAGCTTCTTCCATAGGTATTCCAAGTCTGTCAGCAGAATTTGATACGATGTAGAATTACAGCGGGCGAAACTATAGATGACAGTTTGTTTGATTAATATTCATGCAAGACTCTTGGGATTATGAAGATTGTACATCTAACGATCGTACATTTAACCCTTTCCTTCATTTAAGCATCTTTTCACACCTTTGCAAACAGAGTAGACCCAGATCAGAGGGCTCCTATAGGAGCCGTCTGATCAGGGTCTGCTCTGTTTGCTTATAAATATGTAATTTCATAGATCTGATTTTACAGTTTCCACAATAGTGATGCCTTTTCCGTGTTCCATTTTATTGATTCTGTCACTGAATATTAATGAAGTGACAAGACCTTTGAATATTGATGAGGTGACAAAATATTGAGAAAATGTTCAACAGTGAAAGATTTAAAGTAAGCAACTCAGTTTCTGTGATTGCATGTCATATAAAACTTTAACCCTTTCCCTCATATAAATGCCTTTTCACACATTTTTAAACAGAGTAGACCAAGGTCAGACTATTTCTATAGGATCTATGGGTCTGCTCTGTTTGCTTATGATATAGATGTGATTCTACAGTTTCTGTCATGGTCAAACTATCCTTAGAACAAGTAATCTAATAAATATTCATGATGTTAGTAATTCTTTAATGAATATTCATGGAGTAAAAGGTTATGACAGGAATTACTTTGCATGCAAAGAGTTAATTTAGTACATAGTTGTTTTGTCTTTGCTTACAGTGACTGGTACATACTATGTTGGTCTTTGCTTACAGTGACTGGTACATACTATGTTGGTCTTGTGGATTCCACCTACAATGCCGGTCGCTCTCGTCCAGGGGAGATCACTGAACGAGACTACACTATAAAACTCTGGTGGGGCGAGTGTCTGTATTGGAACATGGACAAAGAAGCCTGGACAGCAGACGGCTGTCACATATCCCAGGATTCTACTTACCAGGTCACCAAGTGCGGATGTAACCACCTGACTGTGTTTGGGGGCCGGTTTCAGCTGATTCCAAATAGACTTAATTTGCTAGATGTAGATATTTTCTTCAGGTTAGTTGGATATAAATTACTTTCTTGCTAGTTTGTCAAATTTATCCTGTCGGTCTAGCCTAAAGCCAGACAATATCAATCTCTATTACTTCATTTTCTGAACTTTGTAGAATTTCTCAGGCCAGATTTTACTAAGACAAGTGAGGGTTTTGTAGACAGGAGCTAGAGCCTGTAAGTGAGTGAGGATATGTACAATAAATTCAAATATTTCTTTGCAAATCCCAACTTTCTTATTTTATACAAGTAGGGTATGGCTGAGAAGTTTAAGATAAGTGTTGAACCTTTTGAGTGTGGGATACGCATAAACTGGCCTGTGCAAACAGTGTAGACCCATATCATTACTCTAAGTAGTTAACCCTTTCCCTCATATAAACGTGTTTTCGCGCATTTGCAAACAGAGTAGACCCAGATCAGACGGCTCCTAGAGGAGCCGTCTGATCAGGGTCTGCTCTGTTTGCTATTAGAATTCGATAGATCTTTTTCTTTAGTTTCTAAAATGGTTACAATGTTCCTCATTCCATATTTCGTTATAACTGTTTTGACCATGAATATTCAGTAGGTATTGAAATTTGGTCTAAATATAGAACAGGGAAAGGGTTAACCCTTTACACCATGAATATTGACATCATGAATTTCATCAAAGCAGACCCTTATTAGATTATAATAGCACATGGACACAGGAACTTTGAACCATGACAGAAGCTGTAGAATCATGTCTATATTATCAGGGTTGACACGCATCAGGGAAATTTAAAAAAAAATTCAAGGTCGGGGAATTGTCGAGGAATTTTGTAATCTGTCAGGGAAAAATGAAAATCAGGGCTTTATATTTTATACTTCCTCAAAAATATTACAAAAATCATGACAGAAAGACGAAACGTCGCAATGTTACATGTCAGAGAAATAAGAAATTATGTCAGGGAATTTTGATTCCTCTGGTTTGTGGCAACCCTGATTATCTCATCAGCAAAAAGAGCAGACCCTGGTCAGACGGCTCCTATAGGAGTCATCTGATCTGGGTCTTCTCTGTTTGCAAAGGTGTAGAAAGGCGCATTTGTGGAGTAAAAGGTTAAACACCTATTTTTCCTCTCTCCACCAACTTATGAAACTGAATTATTCAATTTGATTATTCCATCATAAACTAACAAAGCAGCAGATAGTGTAGACCCTGATCAAACAGCTCCTTCAGGAGCCATCTTATATTGGTCTTTACTACTTGCCTGTCTGTCTGGTAATTAGGGTAGGTACCAAAATTTGATATGTGAATATTTCAGATATTGATTATAAAGATACATCAAAACATGAGAATTCTTATCTATCTCAATTTATTTTTTGTCTGACTCAAGTTTTGTGTGTGTGTGATTTATCCATCAATTTGTACTTTTTGTGTTCTTCCATCAGTCCGTAATTTTTTGTTGTTGTTTTCCATCAATTTGTAATCTTATTTAACTGTCTGCAAAGTACAGAATGATGTACCTTCGCCTTGTTCACCCAGTCTTGGCTGTTGTTTACAGAAAGCTGTAGTATGGTTTGGATACTAATAACTACATTTGATTCCAATCCAGATAGTTTTACACTTGATCAATATTCCATTAATAGCTGAATTTTTATAATTTTTTATGACGTTGCAGTAGAGTCTAGCTGATAGAACCATTAAAAGAAGTATATATCTAGATTTCTAAACCAGGTGGTAGCTTAATGCTGGACCAAAGTTACTTTTTCCCAGCATTAAGCAACCACCTGCTTTTATAGATGACTAATGATATAAATTATGTCTTCCCATTAGGGGCACTTAACCGTATATGAATATAGTATATTTTTTTTAGCCATGGCAGAAATTGTAAAATCAGATTAATAATATTATTCCATAAGCAAACAGAGCAGACCCATATCAGATGACTCTTAATGTATTCTGGGTCTATATTTTTTGCAAAGGCATTAACTCTTTCCTTCATATGAACACCTTTCTCACACATTTGTAAACAGAGTAGACCCAGATCAGGCGGCTTGTATAGGAGCCGTCTGATCAGGCTCTGCTCTATTTGCTGATCTGATTCAACAGTTTTTCTCAAAGCAAAAAATTCCCTTTAAAAGTTTATTTTATAAAAGTTAAGCTAATAAATATTCATGATGTCATTATTTCTTACCTGATTAAAGAACAGGGAAAGGATTAAAGGCATACATGTGAGATTAAGACTTAAATCAAGAAAAGAAACTTCCGATACATATGACCTACTTCAGCACCATTTTGATTATTTGTTTGCCATTTTGTAGAAAAAGGACAACAAGGTTATGCAAGAAGCTAGTCATTCCCTTAATTTTCCTTGAAATTCAATTTCAGATATATATCTGTTGAAAAAAAATTAGATTTGTATGTTATGTAAATTTGCGAAAATGTAAAAAAAACCACACTCAAAAAAGGGAAAAGTTTTGCTTCCAATCTTGACACAATTTAGAGCATTTTTTGCCTTGCCATATTTACCCTTACAAATTGGACACCAAGGTTCCTCGCTCTTCTGGCTTATACAGCTGATTCAAATCTCTGCAAACAGAGTAGACCCTCCTGATATAGCCATCTGATTAAACGCTTCTCTACTTGCTTATGAAATTATATAGATCTGATTCTACAGCTTCTGCCATAGGTAAAGAAATCCAGTGTATATGCACTATTGCAGCTAATGAATATTCATGATGTCATTATTTCTTACATGGATATTCAATGTAGCCGGGTAGAGATTATGGTGAAATAAGTTGATAGGCTTTAGTGTGTGGCTTGGTAGCTCAGTCGGTAGAGTGTTGGCATGGTAAGCCAGAGGCCCTGGGTTCGAGTCCCAGCCGAGTCACAACTTTTTCACCATGTTACTACATCAACAAGTAAAGGATTAATTGAGGGTATGATCATTCACTGACGTCTGGTTGTTGTCAATCTTTGACTATATGATTTGTTAGAAATACAGTAAAACCCCTCTTAATTGGAATTCTAGTAGAACAGAATTTAGATTCTTTTAGGTAGGTGGCTGCTTAATGCAGGGTGAATGTCATGCAGAAAGCTCCTAGAGGAGCTTTCTGCATGACATTCACCCTGCATTAGGCTGCCACCCATATCATAGACTGATACTTGTACTAAATTGAATGTCCAAACTGCATGGGGCCTGACCTCAACATCATTAACCCATTCCCTCATAGGCTATTTTTAGATCCAACCTCTTTGAATGAATCTAACGAAAAGGAGCATTTACTAGAGAAAAGGACAATTTTAGAATAGTGTAGTTCTGAAACCATTGTGATAAATAAAGTATTTGCTCCTATGGAGCAAATGCTTTATTTACCACAATGGTTTCAAAAAGTGACTTTTACAGTGACGTAGAAAGGCGTATTTATGGAGGAATGAGTTAATTCTGTCCCTGTTCTATATATTTTCCAAATTTCATGGACATTCCGTAGCTAATCTCGAATTCACTGCTAGGATGTTAAGAGGTAATAACCTTTGTAAGCAGTTTGATTCCAGTAAGTCACGGAGTTTCTCTGTTTACAACCGTGGGGTGAATGCCCGTTTTCTTTGTCTTCAAAGTATTTGATACTCCATTGATACTCTTATCTGTTTTGTAAAAAAGAAATGGCGGACATTAAAGTAGAAGGCCTTCTCTTGGGCAGACAGCAATTATTATCCTGAAGCAAAATGTTGGCTAGGTAGAGGTCACTGGCCTGACAGCAGCAGGTTCTTGATTGGACCCAACTTGTGAGAAATGTAAAAGAAAAACTAATTTTGAAAATTGCAGCAGATGACAATTTTTGCAGACGACAATTACTTTCAGTATGGGAAACAGGTCACTAATGTTCTTTTCAAACGGTGTAGACCCAGATGAGAGGGCTCTCATTAGGGTCTGCACTGTTTGTCATGTTACACTTTTCGTAAGAATCACAAGTCATTGAATATTCATGGTAAGCTTGACCTTTTGCAAGATTCCATTTGATAAATGTTAACCTCTTCCCTCATATAAAAACATTTTCACGCATTTGCAAACAGAGTAGACCTATAGGAGTCATCTGATCAGGGTCTGCTCTGTTTGCTTTTGACATGGTATAAATAATGATCCTACTATTTTTGTCAGAGTAAAACATTTTCCTTAAAAGTTTACATTATAAAAATTCAGCTAATAAATATTCATGGTGGCATTTCTTATATGAAAATTGAACAGGGAAAGTTAGCATGGTCTGGTTGTCAAACTTAACCCTTTCCTTCATCCGTTTCTTTACTTTCAAAAATGGCTACACTGTTCTACCTTTAATATTACGTTGTAATTATATCTTTCTTGAATATTCAGTAGGTATTGAAATTTGGAATAAATGTAGAACAGGGAAAGGATTAAAAAGTTTACATTATAAAAATTCAACTAATGAATATTCATGGTGGCAATTATTTCTTACATGATTATTGAACAGGGGAAGGGTAAAGTAAGCATGGTCTGGTTGCCGAATTTAACAGTTTTCTGTGATAAAGTGTGGATGTGTGACTAGAGTAATATCATGTGATAGATTTGGTGAGGGAAATAAGTAATGAAGAGGGTCACATGAAAACCAAATGTCCTGGGAAATTGATGGACCAGACAGGCTTATTGTTTTTTGATTAGTGAAAAGAGATGAGTAAATGCTTCTGGTTGTAAATTCTCTGTGTGGTCCATTTGATCCTTACAGAGATAGTAGATAGTGCTATTAACCCTTTCCCTCATATATACGCTTTTTCACGCATTTGCAAATAGAGTACACCCAGATCAGACGGCTCCTATAGGAGTCATCTGATCAGAGTCTGCTCTGTTTGCTTTTGACATGATAAAGATCTGATTCTACAGTGTGCATCAAACCAAAAAAGTCCCTTGAAGCGTTTAGATCATAAAAAATCAGCTAATAAATATTTAGGATGTCATTATTTTTTACATGAATACTGAACAGGGAAAGAGTAAACCCCTTGAATATGGGAGACATTTGCAAATAGTGTAGACCCAGATCAGGGGAAGCCCAGGGTGTGTACTGATTGTGATTCAAAGAGTTTTTTGTACTGGGTCCATTCTTATAAAATTTTTAGTTGAGTCTGAGTTCGTTCTCAAGTTTTTGTTTGGTCAGATTTGATAACCCTTTCACTTTTGAATATTCATGTAAAAATAATGACACCAGGAATATTTATTAGCTAAACTTTTATAACGGTATTTGTTCACAGGATGTTTTGATATTGGTAGAAACTGTAAAATCATACCTATAAAATATAAGCAAACATAGAAGACCCTGATTAGGTAACTCCTGGTCTTGATCTTTGTCTTTAACCCTTTCCCTCATAGAAACGTGTTTTTACGCATTTGCAAACAGAGTAGACCCAGATCAGACGACTCCTAGAGGAGCCGTCTGATCAGGGTCTACTCTGTTTGCTATTGGAATTTGAAAGATCTGTTTTGTTTGCTTTCTAAAATGTCTACAATGTTCCACCTTCCATATATCATTATAACTATTTTGTCTATGAATATTCAGTAGGTATTTAAATTTGGACTAAACTTAGAACAGGGAAAGGGTTAATACTCTGTTTGTAAAGGTGTGAACAGGTGTTTCTATGAAGGAAATGGTTTAGATATTCATCACATCAGAGGTCCAGGTAAGATGCGTATATTAAAACATTTTCAAGAATATCTTCTTTATTTCTCTATCAAACCCTATGTTGCAACCACTCTTTAGAATCGTCTCAGAGAGACGATTCAAAAGAGTGGTCACAACATAGAGTTTGGTGGAGAATTGACGATTTTAGCATTTGAGTACTGGAGTACGCACCGTTATCTGTAGCTCTGTGTCACCCATTGATATTCAGATTTGCATTTCAGCTTACGTGCAAATCCCATAACGGTTACCATGGTTAGCATTGTGATGAGTGTTTATCTGCTGTTATTGCTATGGTGTCGCCATGCTGATCAACATGATTCAAGAAAGGGTGGAATTGTCTACCTTCTTGACAATACAGCAGCTGACCAACAAAAGTATGAGATCACTGTTGAGACTGGCATCAGGAAAGGTGCAGGGACAACAGCCAAGGTCAGTTACAGCAGAAGTGTCTGGTGGATAAAACTGTTTTTAGCTCATTATTTTGTTAATACTAGGAATGGTATGCTTGTCAGGGGAAGGATGTAGTGATAGCAATTATTTTGATCCCCCAAATGAAGTGGGGTGACATTGTGTTTACTCCGTTTCTTCTTATTATTATGTCTTTCCCAGTATACTGGGGAGACATCTTGTTTTTGTGTGTGGCGTCCATCTGTCTGTCTGATTTGATTTTGTCCGCGTGGTTAAACTTTTGTTAGATTTTTATGAAACTTCATAGGATTGATCAGCACCATACCTTTTTGTGCATGTCTTATTCCTGTTCCAGTTCGAAGATTTTCTGCAGAATTATAGGACTTTGAAATTTTTACTTGGAAAATTTTGTCTGTGTGGTTTCTCCTAAACCTTTGGTAGGATTTTCATAAAAATGCATAGGATTGATCAGAACCATGCCTAGTTTTGCATATCTTATTCCTGTTCCAGTTCGATGATTTTCTGCAGAGTTATTGGACTTGAATTTTTTACATAGAATTTTTTTCCGCGTATCGGGGGTCGGGGAGACATCAGTTTTTGTATCAAAAACATTTCTAGTTTCCTGCTCGTTTTGTTCAATTATTTACTGGTAGTTTGTACTCCCAATTATTTGCTGCTGGTTTGTTTTCCAATATATGCTGCTCATCTGTTCTTAGAGTTTTTGCAATTGTTTCCTGTTGTTTCAGATCAGTCTGATACTTCATGGAGAGGAAGGCATGTCAGAGACCAGGGAACTCATTAGTGAGGATGATCGACCCATGTTTGAGAGAAACTCCACCGATAAGTTTATACTGACGTAAGCACATACTTTTTACTTAACTGAGAAGAAAAACTGAAATGAAAGTGTTCTATATTTAGTTAGCTTTGAATTTTAGCCTTCTCTGGCAAATTGTCTAGACTGCTGTAGTTGTAAATGAATAGGCTTGATGTAATGAATAATCTGACAAAAAGACTGCTATCTTATGTCTACATTATTTTTGTGATATCACATAAGGAGATCACATTTCATCTCCTTATCTCCTTATGTTAACATGTTTTGTGTTTATCTAAGAATGGTACTCTTATTTGGTGTCTACATAGTTTTCAGTGATACTCCAAATCTTTCTGCAAAGAAATATACAATACAATAATGTACCAAGAATAATGCTTAGATTAATTTGCAATTTCAGCCTCTTAGAGATATGGCCAGAGTATTATTAATGTTAGCAAGTCTTTTAACAAGTCGTTCAATGAATATTCATGAACCTGAATAATAATTAGATTAATTTTATAATTGCACATAGACAGGAATATTTGGCCATACCACAAACTATAGAATCAGATTTGAATCTTTTCGTAAGCAAATAGAACACACTCTGATCCTTCAGGAGCCATCTGATCTGAGTCTACTCTGTTTGCAAAGGTGCAGAAGGGTGTAGGTTTATCTGAAGTCTTGGATGGAAGTCCAGTAAAACCTCTCTATAACGGCCACTAAATTACATCAAGTATTTTGTGTTAAAGGCAGGTGGCTGCTTAAAACAAGGTGAAAGTAAAACAGAACGCTCCTATAGGAGCGTTCTGTTTTACTTTCACCTTGCTTTAAGCAACCACCTGCCCTAAATATCAACTAATGAACACAATTTAGTGGCCGTTATAGAGAGGTTTTACTGTATAGATAAGTTTATTACTATAACTACAATACTTTTATTGATTGTATAGGATATGAATACTCCATGACTATTCATGTAAGACATGATTATTAATGAATATTGATATAATGTGATGAATTCTTAAAAGGCCATAATTATTTACAAAGGACATATTGGTCTTGACAGAAACTGTTGAATCAGATATATGTTCCATAACAAACAGAGCAGACCCTGATCAGATGGCTCCTACAGGAGCTGTCTGATCTGGGTCTGCTTTGTAGAGATGTATCTATGGAGTAAAGGGTTAAGAACCCCCTGGCCAGGGTTTTTGTTTGTGATTACAACATCTTTGAAACAAGTTCTTCCTATCCTACTGGATGAACTCTCATTTAAAGAGTTAACCCTTTACTCCATGAATATTCATGTGAGAAATATTGACATCATGACTATTAATTAATATTATTTTTTATAACAGCACAAAAGCACAGGAATGTTTGGATATGGCAGAAACTGTAGCATTATATCTTTATTATATCATAAGCAAACAGAGCAGACCCTGATCAGACGGCTCCTACAGGAACAGTCTGATCTGGGTCTACTCTGTTTGCAAAGACGTAGAAAAGGTGTGTATATATATATATATGGAGTAAATGGTCAATTTGTTTTCTGTACAGACTGCCTGAGAGTATTGGACGGATCTGGAAAGTGCAGTTGTGGCATAACAACTTCGGGGAGTCCCCAAGCTGGTATCTTGGCAGAGTGATCGTCAGGGACTTGAACACAGGTCAGTCAAGCTCCTTTACAGTCTATGAGGAAAATACAGTAGAACTTGTCATAACCGGCCGTCAAAAAAAGAGGTTTAGTTGTGGGTCTGTAAGGCAGGTGGTAGCGTAATGCAGGTCAACAGTACTTTTGCCCTACATTAAGCAACCACCTGCTTTTTAAGACTGTTATGTTCATTAAATGAGTGGCCACTATGGACTGTTTCTGCTGTTAGTGATAATATTTGCAGTCAGTATAGACCCAGTTGAGGTGCCAAATGAGCTGATAGCAATTAACCCTGTCCCTGTTGAACTTTTATGCATGAATTGACTACCTCATGAATATTCATTAACTTAGTTTTTATAAGGTAAACATTAAAAGGGAATGTAGGATCAGATCTATATAATTCTATACATTATAAGCAAACAGAGCAGACCCTGATCAGACAGCTGCTGCAGGAGCCATCTCATCTTGGGCTTCACAGGTGTTTATAAGAAGTAGAGGGTTAAGAAAAAATGGCAGGAAATTCTGCTGAACAAAATTAATTTACCCATTACTCCATAAATACGCCTTTCTACGCCTTTGCAAAGAGCTTTGACCCAGATCATACAGCTCCTGTAGGAGCTGTCTGATCAGGATCTGCTCTGTTTGCTCATGATAATATAGATCTCATTCTGCATTTCGAGGGCTTGGTGCAAAACTATTATAACTCCTTCACTTTGTGAAGGAGTTAGAATAGTTTTGCACCAAGCCCTCGATTTGACAATGGTAGAATCTGTTTAATCAGATCTATATTATTTCATGAGCGAGCAGAATAGACTCTGAACAGATGGCTCCTAAAGAAGCCGTCTGATCTGGGTCTACACTTAAAGCTGATGTCAGTTTAATTTACTTTTGAGTAGAGTCGGAGCCAAGCTTAAGATTGGTTCCTGGTTCATGCTAATGAAGAAGGGAAACCGACGTAGTAGTGGATATGAGGATATTGATGATGTCTCAAAGCTTGTTAGTGAATATCAGCCTTACCCCTTCTGTAGTTAATTGGAACATGACTAGAATTTGCAGACAACTTTTATCCTGAACTAGACCCCAAGTAACCTAAATTAAGTGATTGGTCTGGATTCAAACTCTTTGTTAATACAGTAAAACCTCTCTATAACGGCCACTAAATTACATCAGGTGTTTTGTGTTAAAGGCAGGTGACTGCTTAAAGCAAGGTGAAAGTAAAACAGAACGCTCCTATAGGAGCGTTCTGTTTTACTTTCACCTTGCTTTAAGCAATCACCTGCCCCAAATACCAACTAATTAACACAATTTAGTGGCCTTTATAGAGAGTTTTTACTGTATTTCAATTGTTTCTCAAACACTAAGCACACTGAATCATATTTGAATAGACCTTGTTTTGTATTTACAAAATTGCTCAGAGTAATTGTTGTATTAACCCCTTTCTACGCATTTGCAAACAGAGAAGACACAGATCAGATGGCTCCTACAGGGTCTGCTCTGTTTGCTTATGAAATAATATAGATATGATTCTACAGTTTCTATCACTAGAAAAAGTCCTGTGTCCATGTGCTATTATTACAATTATTGATCTAATTAATAATCTTATTTCTTATATGAATATTCATGGAGTAGAGTTAAAATCAAGGACATTTCTTGCCATGAATAACATTAACTCATTCTCCCCTAGGCTATTTTAGACCCAACCTCTTTGAATTAATCTACCGAAAAGGAGCATTAACTATAGAAAAGGAGAATTTTAGAATTGTGTAATTTTGAAACCATTTTGATATAGGAGCAAATGCTCTATTTATCACACTGGTTTCACAAAGTGACTTTTACAGAGTCGTCAATATCAGGGAATGGGTTAAAATACCAGCAAACGGAGCATATTCTGAACTGACGTCTCCTATAGAAGCTGTCAGCTTTTTCTGCAAAGGCGCAAAAGGCATGCTTATGGAGTGCAGGGTTAATTTAGAATGGGAGCAAATGACAATTACATAGCATGTAAAGAGTGGTATGTGGATTTCTTTCTGTTGTGCTGCAGGGAGCCAGTACCAGTTCCAGTGTGACAAGTGGCTGGCAGTGGAGGAGCAGGATGGCAAAGTAGAGCGAGAGTTCATGATACAGGAGGGCCCACTCAGCTTTCCCAAGGTACGTGATCCTCAAATATTGGCCCAAGTGTGAGCCTTCAGACTGTACAAGACGGAGAATGATGGCCAGACCATGGTCTACACTGTTTGACAGATTTGATCATTAACTCTTTACTCTATAAAAATGCCTTTTCACACATTTGCAAACAGAGTAGACCCAGATCAGAAGCTCCTATAAGAGCAGTCTGATCAGGGTCTGCTCTGTTTGCTTATGGAATTTAAAATATATGCTTCTTTCATTTCTAAAATGGCTACAATGTTCCACTTTCCATATTTCATTGTAACCATATTTTCCCCATAAATATTCAGTAGGAATTGAATTTTGGAATAAACATAGAACAGGGAAAGGGCTAACACTGAGGTCAGGAATTGATGATGGGAGATATCAATTCAGCGAATTTGTTTGATTTTTCATAAAGAGGAGGTCATTTATTAGATAAGGGTATCAATCAGAAACTAAATAGTATTCCTAAAGTACTCGTATTACATCGTATAACACCTGAATTAGCCGACTGATCCAAGTGTGACAATATGGCAGCTTATGTAAAGATCAAATATTAGCATGGTTTTATCCAATAAAGTGTAAGAACCAAATATTTGACCTTTGCAAAACGTGTAGACCAAGATAGGAAGTCTCCTTGGGGATCATGCACTGTTTATGAAAATAATTTTCTTAGATAATAAATTTTGAAACAGGATTTTAATTAAATATTCAGAAAGGGAGGATCACGTTGTGATTATTCAGTAGGTGAACATATGAAGTAAAAAGTTAACCCTTAACACCATAAATACGCCTTCCTACTCCTTTACAAACAGAGTAGACCCAGATCAAAAGGCTCCCATAGGAGCCATCTGATCAGGGTCTGCTCTGTTTGCTTATGAAATGATATAGATATATATTCTACAGTTTCTACTTTAGCAATAATTTCCCGCGCCCATGTGCCGTAACAAAAACAATCTAATAAATATTCATGATGTCATTATTTTATTACATGAATATTCATGGAGTAAAGGGTTAATGAGATGTGTCGAGGAAATATTCGATACAAATCAGTTGTCCTGTATTGTGCTTGGAAACTAAACAGGGTCTACACTGTTAATTTGTTAGAATCATTTGTTTTATCAATTACTTTAATCAAGTCCTACATGTCCAATGCATCAGGTAATCAGTCTCTATGCTTTTTGAAAATGGGATTATTTGTTTTCTTTACTCCATTAATACACCTTTCTGTGCTTTTGCAAACCGAGTAGACCCAGATCAGACAGCTCCTATAGGAGCCATCTGATCAGGTCTGCTCTATTTGCTTATGAAATAAAATATACAGTTAAACCTCTCTGTAATGGCCATTAAATTACATCAAGTATTTTGTGTTAAAGGCAGGTGGCTGCTTAAAGCAAGGTGAACGTAAAACAGAATGCTCCTTTACTAATTAACACAATTTAGTGGTCGTTATAGAGAGGTTTTACTGTATATGATTCTAGTTTCCACTATGAGCAAAATGACCCATGTCCATGTTTCAACATTTGATTTAATTAGTGTTCATGATGTCCTTTTTTCATACCGAATATTCATGGAGTAAAGGTTTTAACATCTTTGACATTTTTATGTAGGTGTTTGCCACCAAACTGATGCAGTACATAGCTGACCTTCACATATGGCTGTCCCTTGTTACATGTCCCCCATACAGTGGGTTTGTTCGGATAGAAAGACTGTCTGTGTGTCTTACCACGTTGATGCTGCACATGGGTTTTATGACTGTCTGGTACCAACACATAGTGACAGAGGTGAGATGATGGGACTTTATCATTTTTAGCTCGTCTGTTTCGAAGAAATCACGAGCTATTGTCGTAACTCCAGCGTCCGCATCGTCGTTGTCGTCGTCGTCCGAAATCTTAACATTGACCATAACTTCTTCAATTTTTCATTTACAACCTTCATTTTTGGTATGCATGCTCATCTTGACAATGACGACAGACGAGCGTTGGTACCCTCTTGCAGTGCTCTTGTTTATCATCTAATGAAAATGAAAGCACAGTAAAGAATTATAAGTATTTGTAAATAAGCAAGATTCAGATAGATTCCTTGATAAATGATCAGGGTCCATGCTTATAAAACTTTTAGTTGAGTCTGAGAACGTTCTCAAGCATTTGATTGGTCAGATTTGAGCCTTTGGCTCAAATCTGACCAATCAGAAGCTTGAGAACTCAAATCTGACCAATCAAAAGCTTGAGAACGAAACTCAGACTCAACTAAAAGCTTTATAAGCATGGACCCTGAATCAACAGTATTTGACTCTAAATTGAAGCTAAGTATGCGCATGTGAGCTTTTTTGATCACCATTTGTGCAGTGTCCATCCGTCCGTCCGCCTGTCTATAATAAAACCAAACTTTACATAAATGATCTTCATATCATGCCCTACTAAAACAATCTGGAAATGCCAGCTGAATTAGCTCTGTCTACAAATACCGGCTGAATTAATTCAAAACTACAGGTATCTGTAAATACCAGCTGAAATAGTTCTATTCTGTCTACAAATACCGGCTGAATTAATTCGAAACTACAGGTATCTGTAAATACCAGCCAGAGCTGCAGATAAGGGTGCGTACTCAAATTCTAAAATTGTCATTTCTCCACCAAACCCTATGTTGTGACCGCTCTTTAGAATCTAAAGAGTGGTCACAACATAGGGTTTGATGGAGAAATAAAGAAGTTATACTTGAAAATATTTTAATTTACGCATCTTATCTGGAGCTCTGACCAGCTAAAGTAGTTCTAAACTGTCTATAAATACCAGCTGATTTATGCTCAGCATTCAGGGGTTGATGCAAATATACAGTGCTTTCTTTCTAAGTTGATTTTCCCAGGAAATGTCTTATATCCCATTTTATTTGTCTGAGTCATATAATTGCCGCAGTATATAATGAAAAAAAATCTTACAGGAGAGAAAAGACTCTGCCATAAAATTTAATTAACTCTTTGCACGCTAAGAAATTGTCATTTACAAAAATTATCATCGGCTGTGTTTCTCAAATTATTTTTGTTTTTTATTTTTCAAAAGTAAATACAGTTTGCCAATAGTTTGGACCCTGGTGAGATACTTATTTGCTCATGTCATTTAGATCCAAACTGTTTACATCAGTATGAAAATCACACTGAAGCAGGCAAAGAGTTATGGCTGAATTACTGACAGATTTAGTCTGAGAAAGAGTTTTGTGAAACATATTTCTTGCATGCCACGCTATACACGCTATTTAAACCTTTATTCCATAGGTATGCCTTTTAACCCTTTCCCTGTTCTAGGTTTATTTCAAATTTCGATACCTGCTGAATATTCATGGACAAATAATTATAAGTTTATAACAAAATATGGAAGGTGGAACATAGTAGCCATTTTAGACAGTAAAGAAACAGATCTTACAAATTCCATTAGTAAACAGTAGACCCTGATCAGACGGCTCCTATAGGAACTTTCTAATCTGGGTCTACTCTGTTTGCAAATGTGTGAAAACACTCTTATATGAAGGAAAGGGTTAACACTTTTACAAACAGAGTAGACCCCGATCAGATGACTCCTGTGGGAGCTGTCTGATTAGGGTCTGTTCTGTTTGTTTATGCAGATTGATAGAGCTGATTCTACAGTTTACAGCAGGGTTATAATTATACAGATCTGATTCTACTGTTTATAGCAGGGTTATAATTACACAGATCTGATTCTACAGCTTACAGCAGGGTTATAATTATACAGATCTGATTCTACTGTTTATAGCAGGGTTATAATTACACATCTGATTCTACAGCTTACAGCAGGGTTATAATTATACAGATCTGATTCTACTGTTTATAGCAGGGTTATAATTACACAGATCTGATTCTACAGCTTACAGCAGGGTTATAATTACACAGATCTGATTCTACTGTTTATAGCAGGGTTATAATTATACAGATCTGATTCTACTGTTTATAGCAGGGTTATAATTATACAGATCTGATTCTACTGTTTATAGCAGGGTTATAATTATACAGATCTGATTCTACTGTTTATAGCAGGGTTATGATTACACAGATCTGATTCTACTGTTTATAGCAGGGTTATAATTACACAGATCTGATTCTACAGTTTACAGCAAGGTTATAATTATACAGATCTGATTCTACAGTTTGTGCCATGGTAAAAAAGTCCCTTGTTCATAATGTGATTATTAACACATTCCTCCATAAATACGCCTTTCTACGCCTCTGTAATAACCACTTCTTGAAACCATTGTGATAAATAGAGCATTTGCTCCTATAGGAGCAAATGCTCTATTTATCACAAGGGTTTCAAACTACACAATTCTAAAATTGTCTTTTTCTCTAGTAAATTTGCTCCTTTGGGGTAGATTCATTTAAAGAGGTTGGGTCTAAAAATAGGCTATGGAGGAAAGGGTTAAAAAAAAAAAAACAGCCTATTAATATGCATTTTTTTTTTTCATGAAAAATCATGAAGTATAGGATAATCAATATGGTAATTTTCTACATTTTTAACCCTTTCCCTCATGTAAACACCTTTTCACGTGCAAACAGAGTAGACTCAAAACAGATGGCTCCAATAGGAGCCATCCGATCAGGGTCTGCTGTTTGCTTATGAAATCATAATAGATCTTGTCCTATACTTCCTACCAATAACAAAAATTAATGTTTACACATGCCTTTCTAAAAATTCAACACATAGATATTCATGATGTCGTTGTTTCTTACATACATGTGCCATCAGTGATACCCTACTTAAGTGGTTTTAAAATTTCAAGGATGGGGCTACTTTACGCATTTGACCCGAGTGAAAACTTACCAAACTTCTATCAAACCATCAAGAGGATTTCAACATAAGGAATGTTTTAGAGGTGATATTTTACCTGCTCAGAAGTCGGTGACTTCTCTTAAAATTCTGGCTAAATATAATTTTTAATTATTGGTATACATTTGTGCCTGTAAAAGTTGTTCACATTTTCTCCCAGTAAAATAAAATACAACAATGTATTCCACACATTATATGGCCTTTTAATATTGATAGTGATTAGTTTGACATTTATAACCCAGAAGGGAGACATATTCAAATTAAACTGCACCACCCACTTTGTCTGCATTTCCTCATCCATCCTTTAACCCAGTTCGTGTTCCTGAAATTTGGAATAAAATATAGAACAGGGAAAAGGTTCTCACGTACATGAAATGTTTGCCAAGGCAGAAATTTTAGAATCTCTGGCTGCCAATGGTACATCAGTGGTACCTTTGTTTGGGTCAAGATACAATACCAAGTAACTCTACATCTCATCAGGATCCAAACTGTTTGATACTGTGATTAACCCATTCCCTCATAGGCTATTTTTAGATCCGACCACTTTGAATAAATCTACTGAAAAGGAGCATTAACTACAGAAATTTTTTTTTTTTAGAATTTTGTAGTTTGAAACCATTGTGATAAATAGAGCATTTGCTCCTATAGGAGCAAATGCTCTATTTGTCACAATGGTTTCAACAGGTGACTTTTACAGAGGCGTAGAAAGGCGTATTTATTGAGGAAAGGGTTAAATAAAAAGTAAGAAAATTTTAAATGAAAATAGAAGCAGACTACAAATTTTGCAGACGTTTAACACTTAACTCCATGAATATTAATATGTAAGAAATAATGATGTTATGAATATTAATTAGATTATAATAGTACTTGGTCGTAGGAATATTTGGTCTTTGCAGTAGCTGTAGAATCATATCTATGTTATATCATTAGCAATCAGAGCAGTCGCTAATCAGACGGTTCCAACAGGAGCTGTCTGATCTGGGTCTACTCTGTTTGCAAAGGTGTAGAGGAGGCATATATATGGAGTAAAAGGTTAAAGTACTCTGCAAAAAAATCTACAGAAGATGTATTTTAATTCAGGTATTTGAGCAAAATTGTTCAAAGAAATGGTCAATGTGTTAACCCATTCCCTCAAATTGACGACTTTTGACGCCTCTGTAAAAGTCACTTTGTGAAACCATAGTGATAAATAGAGCATTTACTCCTAAGGGAGCAAATGCTCTATTTATCACAAGGGTTTCAAACTACAAAATTCTAAAACTTTCCTTTTCTCTAATTAATGCTCCTTTTCGGTAGGTTTATTCAAAGAGGTTGTATCTAAAAATAGCCTATGAGGGAATGGGTTAAACAGTTTGAATCCTGGTCAGATGTCCATCTACTCAGCATCTTATCTGGATCCAAACTATTTGCAAAGATTATCACAAAGTCTGTGACCAAAGTTTACAGAAATGGTCCTTGTAAAGGCCATTGACATGTTTGTTCAGAGAATTAAATTCCATGTTCAACTGGTTGCCATGGCCACCAGAAGAAAAAGAATCTTAGACAATCTTCTCGTCTCAAAGGTCTGGGCAGATTACAATATAAAATGGCAGAAATGATCCACATGTGATTAAAATAATCTTCTCCTCTGAAATTACAGAGTGTATTCAATATAATTTTGCAAGTATGCTGCTTTGCTAACATGCTACCAAACTTGTTCAAGCAGTGATTTGTATAAAAGCATGGCCATGATGGGATTTGGCTAATTTTAACTATATGACTAGTGAAATATTCTCTGAAGCCACCGGACAGATTTCAATGAAATTTGGCAGGAATGTGGCCTAGATAACCCTTTATTACAATTGTTCAAGCTATTCATTACCAAAAGTTGCCAATATGGATTGGACAGAATTTCCTCATGTGTCTTTTAGTAAAACCAACTCTTAAACCATTGATCTGATTTTAAAGTATTAATGCTGGCAAGGAAATGAGTTTAACCCTTTCTCTCATATAAATGTGCTTTCATGCTTTTGCAAACAGAGTAGACCCAGATCAGACAGCTCCTAAAGGAGCCGTCTGATCAGGGTCTGCTCTGTTTGCTAATAGAATTTGATAGATCTGTTTCTTTGCTTTCTAAAATGTCTACAATGTTCCACCTTCCATTTCAATCAACATAAATTGTAATTATGATGGAGATATTAGGAGGTGCATTTTTGTGGCTGGAGACTTTTTTTTTTTTTTTTTTAAATTCTGTTTATAATAAAATTGAGTAATGGTGTATTTCTTTAGACTTAGTTGTGGCTCATTTATATCTTTGCAAAAATGAATGAGTGTCTGCAAGTTTTTTCAATTTCGCTCAAAAACATTAGATATCACAAAACATCCTCAATCATAAAATGAAAATTGATGCTAGGAATTTCAGAAATAATCCAGACATTTCTCAGTTATTCCTGTTTTAATACGCTGTCTCTTGCTATAAGATATAACACAATAAAAGTTCTAAAATTGATGAGTAGAAATTTTGTGTAAATCATCCTGACTGCATTTGAAGTCAAAGTCATTGAAGTGTGAGATTACCGGAGATCCAGATAACACGCGTAAATTAACCATTCACTTGCTGTTCATGTCAATATACGTACCTGTAAATAGTGAAGACCTAGATGAGACAGCTCCTGCAGGAGCTGTCTCATCAGGGCTGCACTATTTACAATTTGATTGTGCAACCAATGCACTCCACAGGAGTGACTGCACAGAGAAATACTTGTACACAGTGAAGATATATGTAATTATACAACAGAGCATGGGTAAAGAAAGAGAAATTTATTTTAGAATTCAGCAAGAAAACATTTTCAAGAATAACTTTTTTATTTCTCCACCAAACTCTTATGTGTGACCATTCTTTAGAATCGTCTCTAAGAGACGATTCTAAAAAGTGGTCACAGTATAGGGTTTGGTGGAGAAATGATGATTTTAGTTTTTGGATACACACCTTTATCTGTAGCTCTGAGATTAAGGTGTTTATCTTGTTCAGCAGTGGTGGGTGAATTTGTAGAAGTTTTGGAGGAAGATGAGACATTATGATCAGAATCCAAACTGTTTTATATTCTGCAATTGTCTTCAGAAAACAGTAAAGAAAAAATGGCCATGACTCTTTACTCCAAAGATAAACCTTTTGAGTAATTTTGCAAAGTTCCTATGGCTCCTATTTGCTTATGGAATTATATAGATCAGATTTTACAATTTCTATCGAGATATGCCATGTGAAAATTAAGCTAATAAATATTCATACATGCAATTCAACTCCATTGTCTGGAAGTCAGAGGGACCTAGATTCATATATGAAGATGAATTAAGTTAGATACTAGAATTGCATACCTTTTTAATATTGTTTATCTTTAAAATTAGGACCTTGATTTTGCATTATTATTGACATGTATTACGGTTTATCATAAAATTGCCTGTAGTTTGCATTTAACCCATTACCTCATAGGCTATATTTAGACCCAACCTCTTTGAATAAATTTACCAAAAAGGAACATTTTAGAATTGTGTAGTTTTGAAACCAATCTTATAAATAGAGCAAAAGGCTCTGTTTATCACAATGGTTTCAAAAAGTGACTTTTCAGAGGCATCAAAAGGCACTAATATTAACGGGTAATGAAAGACATGCATGTATTTAATTTTTGATTGGAAAAATGAAATTAAATAAAAATATAAATGAAGCATATAAAATTTTACCCATGAATATTCATGTAAGAAACAATGACATCATGAATATTAATTAATACAATAGCACAGGGATAATGGATACAGGAATTTTTTTGCAGAAACTGTTGAATCATATCTATATCATACCATAAGCAAACAGAGCAGACCCTGATCAAACGGCTCCTTCTGGAGCCATCTGATCTGGATCTACTCTGTTTGCAAATACTTAGAAAGGCTTATTTATAGACAAAGGGGTTAGACATACTTATGCAGTACCTACATGTTACACCCTTCATCCTTTGTACGGAGGACAACATGCACTGTATTCTTCAAACAGTGTCGACCTAGATTAGATGGCTCCTAGGGTTAAAGAAATCTGAATGCTTATATTTCAGTATCGTGGAGAGTTTATTCTGCTGGATGTCTCCTGGAAGAATGTGATGGTAGGGGCTATATGCTGTGCCCTAATAACACCAGTCGTTCTGATACTTGAATTGTTCTTCAGGAGGAGTAAGGTATGGACTAATTTTCTGTCTTTTCCCTCTCGCACCCCCTTTCATCTTTCTCCCTCTCATCTCTTACCCACGCACTCACACTCAACCCATACGCACTCACACTCAACCCTCTTTGCCCTACTCCTTCTCACAGTTTCTATAATGCATTATTTTGCTTTTCTACAGTGGAACCTCCGTATCTCAAACTCAGACAACTCGAAATTCGGGGTAGCTGAACAAAAAATTTGGTCCATCCAAAATTTACAATACAAAACTATTCTAAAATGTATCACTACACATATCTAGAAACACATGTGACAGCTTAATGCAGATCTAAAGTTATACTGAAAGCTCCTGCAGGAACTTGAGAAATTGTCCAGATTAGAAATCGGATGACTCGAACTTCTATTATCTGGAGTTCGTTTTTATGGTCCCATGAAGTTTGAGATATCGAAGTTCAACTGTTTTTCCTTTTTATTCCCCCTATTTGTGTGTTGGGGAGGGGGGGGGGGTGTTATTGTTTTTGTTGGTTGGTTTGTCCCCAACTTCAACCCATTACCTCATATGTTATTTTTAGATCCGACAACTTTGAATAAATCTAACAAAAAGTAGCATTAACTAGAGAAAAGGAACATTTTAGAATTTTGTAGTTTGAAACCATTGTGATAAATTGAGCATTTGCTCCTATTTATCAAAATGGTTTCAATAGGTGACTTTTTCAGAGGCGTCAATATGAGGGAATGGGTTAACATTGGCGATAATTTTGTAATCATTGCACATACATACTTCAAACTTGGCATACACATGGAACTTATGGAGGCAAACATTTGTAGGGGTGACTTATTATGGTCAAGGTCATACATCAAGGTCAAATTATGGGTCAAGTTTAGATTGGCAATACTTTTGTCATCATTCAACATACATAATTTAAACTTGGCAGGTCAAGGTCATTCATGGTCAAAGGTCATATCGGGGGCATAGTGTTTCACAAACACATCTTGTTCTATTTGTCGTTCTCCTCCCTTTCCCCCCCCCCCCCCCCCCCCCTCAGTATCTTTCCTCAATCTTTTCTCTCTTTCTGTGACACAAACACATAGAACACCTTTTATTATGCAATAACTTTACAAACTTACCAGCAACAAAAGCATTTATAACGTAACTAATGGCTATTGCTTACTCGCTTTTGCAGACATGTGATAATTTAAACGCAAAAACGTAAGAATAAACATGAAGGTCTTCTCTAGGGTATTTGAATTTGAGAGGAAATTGCATTTATTTAAATTAAAACTGACTATAAGACAAAGAATTTAGATTCTCTGTATGTAACTTTTAGAATGCCAGGTATTGTGATCTGTGGAAGAAAACGTTCTTCATTTCTCATCGTTTTCTTCCATCTCTTTGAAAACATACAACCAGGACTTGCCAATAGTTTGTGTCATGATGGGATATCAAGTTCAACGCATCTCGTTTGGATCCAAACTGATTTCATAATTCATCTTAAATTTCCATCTGCCGTGCAAAGAGTAATTGTGAATTATCCTGGCTTGTCTCTAGTGATATCATATGTAATAGGAATATCTGACAAAGCATATGGTACAAATTTTACATTTATTGAAATAGGCATTTAATTTGAATTCATTCTTTGTATTTTGATTACTCAACGGGATCCAAACTATTTGAATTTATTATTATGTTTTGGATTGGCAGTAAATGACTATTTTCTGCAGACCGTTAGTTATGCAAAGTCTGGCTCATACAACCACTCGGGAGAAGTATAATTCAGGAGTTTTAACCCTTTAACTCAATAAATACATGTGTATGCCTTTCTACGCCTCTGTAATAGTCACTTCTTGAAACCATTGTGATAAATAGAGCATTTGCTCCTATATGCTCTATTTATCACAATGCTTTCAAACTACAAAATTCTAAAAAAAAATCCTTTTCTCTAGTTAATGTTCCTTTTAGGTTGATTTATTCAGAGGTAGATCTAAAAATATCCTATGAGGTAATGGGTTAAAACAGAAGATAACCGGTTCCTTCATAATAAACATCTTTTTACGTGTTTGCAAACACAGTGAACCCAGATCAGATGGTTCCTATAGGAGCCGTCTGATCTTGGTCTGCCCTGTTTGCAAATGCATGAAAAGGCATTTATATGAAGGAAGGGGTTAAATTACTGCATTTCACAAGTAGGTTTACACATTGTGTGGATGCTTATAAGACAATGATTATAGTGTACAAAAAATAATGAACAGTAGCAGAGGTCCAGGTAAGATGCGTAAATTAAAACATTTTCAAGAATAACTCCTTTATTTCTTCTCCACCAAACCCTATGTTGTGACCACTCTTTAAAATTGTCTTTTCGAGACGATTCTGAAGAGTGGTCACGACATAGGGTTTGGTGGAGAAATGACCATTTTAGTATTTGAGTACACACCTTTATCTGTTGCTCTGACAGTAGGCTATGATAAGAGATGTATTTAGAAAAAATGTGAATAGCAGTTTGGTACTCCTTGAATCATCTTCCTGAGGATCAGAAAATATAGGGAGGGATTGGCCGAGATATGAAAGATTTGAATAGAACAATAATTTCTTCTTCTTTTTGTCAACAGCTCCGTAATATTATTTAGTCAAATAAGCGATCAGTAGGGACCTTCTAGTCTTGTTTACATACTTTTAGATCAACAGTAAAACCCCTCTAAACTGGAATTCTAATAGAGAAGATTTTAGACACTTTTAGGCAGGTGGCTGCTTATGCAGGGTGAATGTCATACAGAAAGCTCATACAGGAGCTATCTGCATGACTTTCACCTGTATTAAGCTGCCACCTGTCTCCAAGACCAATATTTATACCAAATTTAACATTCTACTTTAGTGGGGTTTTAATATTTATCTGTTTTCTTACAGCCAAAGCATGCCTCCAGCTGCCACTATAAGGATGAAGGGAGTCAATGGGACATCGACTACCCAAGTGGAAAACCAAACGAGCAGGAGAGTGAGGACAATTCAGAACATGTACCTCCAGTAATGACATACTCCCTCCTTGACCAGTCCATCCTGAATTGGCCCAACATACAGACCTGGGCACAGAAACAGTGGATGAAGCGACAGCAGTCTGTCCGTTCCCATCCAGATAACCATAGGGGCAGCAGCGAACATTCTGACCAGAGCATGACCCACCCACTGGTACCTAAACCAATCAAAACTGTGGAGTCGACTCTCAGTGGCCAAGGTAAATCTTCAATCATTTGCCAATATGCAAGCTACCATCTTATCTGTACTAGTCATCACCTTACGAGTTTCTAATACTGGTGAAGTTATTTTGAAATACTGTTATAGTATGTTAACAGATAAATGTGCATACTCAAATACTAAAATCATCATTTCTTCACCAAACCCTGTGGTGTGACCACTCGTTAGAATCGTCTCTTTGAGACGATTCTAACTGGTGGTCACAACATAGTGTTTGGTGGAGAAATAAAGGAGTTATTCCGTAACAAGTTTTAATTTATGCATCTTATCTAGACTTCTGGTTAATAGATTTTCCTTTTGCTAAAACCTCTTACAGTGACCATCCAAAAGAGGTCTGATTTTGGGATTTCAAGGCAGACGAAGACTTAAGACAGGATGATGTATATATACAGAAAGCTCCCAGATAGCCTTTTCAGTGCATCAGTAAACTTATGTTCCACGCCTGTATCAAGACTTTTCTTGATAGAGAAATTTTTTTATTCCTTTTTATTCTCTGTTCACATGTAAATTCAGCATATTTTCTGTGTTCCAGGCTTTTCAGAAATGGACCAAGCATCGAGTGGATTTGAAGACTGCAGTAGTCTGATTCGCCCAAAAGCTTCTGTTGACAGTACCCACACCACTGCAGCCCCCTCGGTAGCAGAAAGCATGCGGACTCACAAACCACAGTCACCCCCTGACAGTCTAAGACTCTCGAAGCCCGGGTCTCTGTCTGATAGTGTGAAAACATCAAAGGCTCCTTCCATATCCAGCTCTGCAAGCAACAAGTCCTCTGGTAAGTCTGACATTTCAAACATCTCGGACAAAGGACATAATTAGGAACCATGCTTCCAAAATACTACTTTCAGGGTAGTACAGATATGTGTATATACATTTAGGGTAAATAGGATTCTGTGTCTTGATACTGCTAAATGTACTTTCAGTTTGTTGATTAATCCTTTCCTTTATATAAACACCTTTTTGACACATTTACAAACAGAGTAGACCCATGTCAGATGCCTCCTATAGGTGCCATCTGATCAGGGTCTGTTCTGTTTGCTTTTGACATGTTACAGTTTTTGTAAAAGCAAAAAAATGTCATTGAAAAAATTATATTATAAAAGTTTATCTAATAAATAATCATGATGTCATGAAAGGTACATCTTCATACTGAAGCCATCGCCCTTTCTCACATTTTGATGAAAGTTATAGCCTTTTGAAAGTGGCATTCACTGGCAGGCCTCTTGTTATTCTTTACATGTTGGGATGTAAAATAACCTGCACGGAAGAATGTAATTTTGGTCAGAGCTAAGTGAATTAGGCGTCCGTACCAATCCAAAGCTAGACATGCAGCTATGTGCTGGCTTTAATTATTAATGAAGCTGTGCAGTGTCTGACTTAACTGTGGGTCCCAGGAGTGGATTAATCTTCACTTTTTCCGTTAAAAAGTAGATTAACTTTTTCGCTGACTGTGGTGAAATTTTTGATCACCTTTTGTAGACAGTTTGGATCCAGATGAGATGCAGAGTAACTCAAGATCCAAAATGTTTGTAACTGCTTATGTTTATTGAAACAAACATGAAGACATTTCGAAAATGAAAATTGAAACCGACAACAATTTTGCAAACGTACAAGTGGCAGTTGAAGAGTTCAAAGTTCATTGATGTATCTACAGTATATCGTATGTCTGTTGTTGATGTATCTACAGTGTATCGTATGTCTGTTGTTGATGTATCTACAGTATATCGTATGTCTGTTGTTGATGTATCTACAGTATATCGTATGTCTGTTGTTGATGGTAGGAAATAGAAATTGCTTAGCCCTTAACTTCATATAAACGCCTTTTCACGCATTTGCTTTTCACACACTTTCCTTCACATTAAAATGCCTTGTCATGCATTTGCAAACAGAGTAGACCCAGATCATGTAGGAGTCCTCTGATCAGGGTCTGCTCTGTTTGCTAATGGAATATGAGTTCTGTTTATTTAGTTTCTAAAATGGCTACAATGTTCCACCTTCCATATTTCATTATAACTGTTTGGTCCATCAATATTCGGTAGGTATTGAAATTTTGACTAAATATAGAACAGGGTTAAACAGGGAAATGGTTGAACAGTAGAACACTGATCATACCAAAGACTTATGGGCCTATTAGGCAGGTGGTAGCTAAATGCTGAAAGTCTTTATTGTTTCTTATGTGAATATTCATGAAGTAAAGGGTTAACCCATTCCCGCATATAGACGCCTTTTGACGCCTCTGAAAAAGTCACTTTGTGAAACCATTGTGATAAATAGAGCATTTGCTCCTATAGGAGCAAATGCTCTATTTTTCACAATGGTTTCAAACTACAAAAATCTAAAATTTTCCTTTTCTCTAATTAATGCTCCTTTTTGGTAGATTAATTCAAAGAGGTTGTATCTAAAAATGGCCTATACGGGAATGGGTTAAATGGCAGAGTTCAAGTATGGCTGTTTTTTCTACATGTAAATCGGTCAAATAACTTTTTCCATGTTGAATATTCATGTAAGAAAATTGTAATTATGACATAATGAATATTTATTAGCTGAATTTATACAAATGTATATACTCACAGGAATATTATGGTATTGGTAGGAAGTGCTGTCTGGTCTGGGTCTACTCTGTTTACAATGGTGTTAAAAAGCATTTATATGAAGGAAAGGATTAAGCCTTGAATTATGAGAGTGCAATAGCCCATCAGTGTTTAACGACAGAGGACACTCAGTATGAAAGGCTTAAAGTTCCTAGAGGATTTTTCATTGACAAACAGTGCAGACCCAGATCAGAGGGCTCCTCTAGGAGCCCTCTGATCTGGGTCTACACTGTTTGCAAATGACAATGCAAGGATGTTCCAGGTTGAAAGGATAAATGCCTAGGCTGATGTCAAAGAGAATACCGTTATGCACAAATCATTGATCTGGAAGTTTCTTCCTGGAAATCTGATCAACTAATTCTTATGCTGAATGATCTTTCTTGTTTTATGTTGACTGGCAATTCTCATTCATGTACAAATCAGCATCTCGAGAATTGAGTGTCTGCTTGGTACTTCTCCGAGCTTCAGATAGGAGGCTTTTCAGCTAATGGCTGACTAATGGCAAATTGGTTAAATTACTGATAGTGTGTATACAGATCAGACACAAAGTCCCTCGGTATCTTAACCCTTTCCCTCATATAAACATGTTCTCACGCATTTGCAAACAGAGTAGACCCAGATCAGACGGCTCCTAGAGGAGCCGTCATGGCCTAAATATAGAACAGGGAAAGAGTTAATCAGGATCCAAACAGTTTGCCACTCTCGGCATGGTTTTGCAAAATTATGGTGCGAATCCACTTTTATAATTTATAGCACCCTGAATAAAAATTGCAGGCTATTATTAGCACCTAGCATTCAAATAGTTACTGTTTAGTCATAAATAAGCCTTTGTACTCCTTTGCAAACAGTAGACCCAGATCAGACGACTCCTGAAGGAGGTGTCTGATTAGGGTCTAATCTGTTTGCTGTTTACTCCATCTCACCACAGAGAATAAACCTAGATCAGACAGCTCCTGTAGGAGCCTTGTGATCCAGGTCTGCCCTGTTTGCTTTTGAAAAAACAAAAATACCCTCTTTTTTGCAGATCATTAATATTTATACAGTCAAAATAATCCAACATGAATATTCATTCCATAAATACGCCTTTCTATGCCTCTGTAATAGTCACTTCTTGAAACCATTATGATAAATAGAGCATTTGCTACTATAGGAACAAATGCTCTATTAATAACAATGGTTTCAAAACTACAAAACTCTAAAAATATTTACTTTTCTCTAGTTTATGCTCCTTTTTGGTAGATTTACTCAAAGAGGTAGGATCTAAAAATAGCCTATGAAGTAATGGGTTAATGGGATATATCAATTACAAATAGTTTGACCCAAATCACTGTGACTACAATCTAGATATAGAAATTGTCTTTTACAAAAAGAATAGACCCAGATCAGATGGATTTGAATCTGCTCCTTTTGTTTATTAAGTTTAAATAGATCTGACTGTACAATGTCTACCAAGTGTTTATGTATTTTGCTTATAGATATTAAACGATGTTATTATTTCTTGTATGAATATTCATCTGGTAAAGGGTTAACCCTTTCCCTGTTCTATGTTTATTCCAAATTTTAATACCTACTGAATATTTATTAACAAAATAGTTATAAAGAAATGCAGAAAGCGGGACATTGTAGACATTTTAGAAAATAAAGAAACAGATCTATCAAATTATATTAGCAAACAGAGCAGACCCTGATCAGACGGCTCCTATAGGAGCCGTCTGATCTGGGTCTACTCTGTTTGCAGATGCGTGAAAACACGTTTATATGAGGGAAAGGGTTAAGCACCGTAAGGGGTGGGGAAAATGGATTTAGATAAATGCTAGTCAGCCTATCTGTCCAATGTCACTGTTGTTAGTGTTGTGGGTAGCCCCAAAATATTTGACCTAGTTGAATACAATTGTGATTCTGTATTGTCCATTTTCAGTTCTGGGTGAGAAGAAAGTTTTTTTCCTGAGCCATGTTTACCTGCCGTATTGGTGCCGCTACATTGCCTGGAGTCTGTGTATGATCATCTGTCTTGGCTGTGCCGCTGTCACCATTGTTCTAGGCCTTAGGTTAGAGATTTGTTACAACCTTTTGTTTGCTGTTCAGGGACCATGCTTATAAAGCTTTTTAGTTGAGTCTTGAGTTTGTTCTCAAGCTTATTTGAGCCAAAGGGCTCAAATCTGACCAATCAAAAGCTTAAGAACAAACAACTAAAATGTTTTATAAGCATGGTCAATCATGTGAGAGTTCTAGTTTTATACTGTTGTATATGAAACAAGCAAATGCATACCAAATAGTAAAACCTTTCTATAACAGTCACTAAATTACATCAAGTATTTTGTGTTAAAGACAGGCGGCTGCTCAAAGCAAGGTGAAAGTAAAACAGAATGCTCCTATAGGAGCGTTCTGTTTTAGTTTCACCTTGCTTTAACCCATTACCTCATAGGTTATTTTTAGATACAACCTCTTTGAATAAATACACCGAAAAGGAGCATGAACTAGAGAAAAGGAAAATTTTAGAATTTTGTAGTTTGAAACCATTGTGATAAATAGAGCATTTGCTCCTAGAGGAGCAAATGCTCTATTTATCACAATGGTTTCACAAAGTGACTTTTACAGAGTCGCCAAAAGTCGTCAATATCAGGGAGAGGGGTTAAGCAGCCACCTGTCCTAAATACCAACTAATTAACACAATTTAGTGACCGTTATGGAGAGGTTTTACTGTAGTATAGAATCAAATCTAATATGCTGTAAGCAAACAGAGCAAACCCTGCTCAGATTGCTCATATAGGAGTCATCTGATCTGGGTCTACTCTGTGTGCAAAGGTGAAAAAATGCATCATCTTTGAAGTAAAGGCTTGAATTTTCAAACTATCCCTATTAAACTTTACACTGAGTTTCATCGTCACACCAGCTACAATCTGGCAAGGGTCTATTACTCTATTGTTCATACTTACAGAGTTATGGGTTATTAACACATTCCCTCCTAGTGACGCATTTTGGAACCTCTATAAAAGTCACATTTTGAAACCATTGTGATAAATAAAGCATTAATTTTGCTCCAAAGGAGCAAATGCTCCATTTATCACAATGGTTTCAAAACTGCACTATTCTAAAATTCTTCTTTTCTTTCGTGAGCATCCTTTTCGGTAGATTTATTCAAAGAGGTTGGATCTAAAAATAGTCTCGAAGAGAATGGGTTAAAATATTCATTTAACCCTTTACCTGTTTATTATTCATGTAAGAAATGATGATGTCATGAATAATTATCAGCTGAATTTTTATAATGGTACTTTAACACAGGATTTTTCTTATCTTGGCAGAAAGTGAAGAATCTTATCTACCGAGTATAAAATTCTATAAGCAAATGGAGGGGATCCTAATGCGGGTCTATTCTGTTTGCAAAGGCATGAAAAGGAAAGGGTTTAGTAAACAGACATGCATTTGCCTCTGCATAGATTATTAAGATTAGTTTTAACCTTTTACCTGATGAATATTCATGTAAGAAGTAATGACTATATGAATATTGATTACCTGTAGCGGAATATTTTAACAGTATTTATAAGGGAATTTTTTACTGTGGCAGAAACTGTAGAATCAGATCTCTATTTCTCCCTATTATAAGCAAACAGGCCAGATCCTGATCAGACTGCTCCAAAAGGAGCCATCTGATATGTATCTACAGTAAAACCTCTCTAAACCGGAATTTTAGTAGAGAAGATTTTAGATACTTTTAGGCAGGTGGCTGCTTAATGCAGGGTGAAAGTCACACAGAAAGCTCCTAGAGGAGCTTTCTGTGTGACTTTCACCCTGCATTAAGCTGCCACCTGTTTCAATGACCGATATTTATGCTAAATTTAATGTCCGGTTTAGAGAGGTTTTACTGTACTTGCATGATGTGTTTATTTGAGGGAAAGGTGTTGTATAGTGTAATATATACATATTAGCTCGCCTATGCAGAAATGGATTTTTGTGTCCCAGCTCTTTAGGTCACATTCAAATCTGGTGGTTTTTTTACACCCACCTGTTTCATGTTTGTTTTCCAGGTTTGGGATGAGGAAGAGTATTCTGTGGCTCCAGTCTCTCTACTTCAGCACTCTGCTGTGTGTGTTCCTGGCCTACCCTCTCCAGGTAATATACTCAGCTGTGAATGTAGACTGCTTGTTCTCATTAATTAACCCTTCTTTACTCCATTAATATTCATGTAAGAAATAACATCATCATGAATATAAATTAGATTGTTACACTAATAGCACATGGACACAGGAATTTTCTGGACATGGCAGAAACTATAGAATCATATATCATAACGTAAGCAAATAGAGCAGATCTGATTTGGGGCTACGGTTTTCAAAAGTGTAGAAAGGCTTATTATTGAGTATTTATAGAATATTTATGGAGTAATGGGTTATGTAACATGACACATTTTAGAAATCTATGTACACAAAAGTTGTACACATGTAAAATAATGCTTACAACCAACTTTCCAACAGTTTATATTTCCATTCCATGTGCATTAATTAGCATCAAGGTTTGGAAGTTAAATATATTGTTATACAGTTAAATTTTGATATCTCGAGCTTCAAGGGACCATACAAATAAGTACCAGAAAACTGAAGTTTGAGTCATCTGATGTCTTATCTCGACAATTTCTCAAGTTCACAGCTTAATACAGGTCGAAAATAATGCAAAAAGCTCCTGTAGGCGCTTTAAGCATTTAATTCGACCAGCAGTTAGCTGTCGAATATGTTTCTAGATATGCATAGAGAAAAATTTGATAGAAATTCTGTATTGTGAATTTTGGAAGGACCGGACTTTTAGTTTGAGTTATCCTGAAGTCATCCAAATTCGAGATATCCGAGTTCCACTGCATGAGGACTTCCTTCATGAGTACTTTGGTCAGGGTCTGTTCTGTTTCTTTATGTCACTGTCACTAATAAGTTAACTTTTTAGTTTCAAGCTGCTTGATACTGGTCTAATCTGGTTACAGTCTAATTGCAGTGGATTTTGTTTTAAGATTTAAATAGGAAAAAACAACAACATTGATGTAAATTAGAACCCAATATTAACCCATTCCTCCACAGGCTATTTTAAGACCCAGCCTTTTTAAACAAACCTACCAAAAAGGAGCATTTACTAGAAAAAAGGAAACTTTTTAGAATTTTGTAGTTTGAAACCATTGTGATAAATAGAGCATTTGCTCCTATAGGAGCAAATGCTCTATTTATCACAATGGTTTGACAAAGTGACATTTACAGAGTTGTCAAAAGTTGTCAATATGAGGGAATGGGTTAAGCAGCCACCTGATTTTTACACAAAATACTTGGTGTAATTTAGCTGTCCCTATGTTCATTGCAAAATGACTTTGGTAAAAGTAGACTTCCCATGAACCCAACTGATAAATCTTGTTCTCCCACAGGTGTTGTTGGCGGTGATCTGTTCCACACTGTGCTATCTGAGGGATCCCAGTATGATTGATACTTACACCTATGACCTGTTTAACCGAGAGAAAGCCAAGGAAGATCTGCGCAACTGGAAGAAGCAGATGGAGCTGTTGGAGGAGGGAGAAGCACTAGAACGGGTAAGACCTGGATTTGAAGTTATGAAGACTGCCTCATGCATTAACATGCACTTGATGAATATCAATATAAGAAATAATGACATCATGAATATTAATTGATTAATTTTCTATAATGACTCATGAACACAGAATTGATTTGCCATGCATCATATCAAAATATTTCATAAGCAAACAGAGCAGACGCTGATCGGAAGGATTTGCAAACAGTGTAGACCCAGATCAAATGGGATCCTAGAGGAGCCCTTTGAACAAGGTCTGCACTGGTTGTCATTCAAAATCCTGTTACAAAGTTAGCCCTTGCCCTGTTCTATGTTTATTTCAAATTCCAATACTTATTAAATATTTATTAACAAATTAATAATAAAGAAATATGGAAGAGGAAGCACTGTAGACATTTTAGAAAGCAAAGAAACAGATCTATCAAATTCTATTAGCAAACAGAGCAGACCCTGATCAGATGACTCCTCTAGAGGAGCCGTCTGATCTGGGTCTACTCTGTTTGCAAATGCGTGAAAACACGTTTATATGAGGGAAAGGGTTAACCTTTTCATATTGTATGGACTCTAGCAATAAACAATGATAGATTATTTTACATTGAAAATTCAGCTTTGAAAGGGTTAATTGAAGGAAGATATACCATTTGCCATGTATTTGAAACGTTTATACCAGCTTACATGCTGTGTCGACAGTATACTTGCAGTTTGCTTTTGGATTTTGAATTATCTTTTCCCCTCCATTGTATAAGATGAAACTTTGTTTTGTATTTTGAACCAATTTTAAATCTCCATGTAAATTATTCAAAGCTTGAAATTCAGAAATTAAGTATACTTGGATAATGAATGCATGGAATTATCTCTGCTAAATTAGATGGTTCTCTAGCAACTAGAATGATTTAAATGTTGGAATGTTGATCACTTGCACCGTAATGAACCTTATTTTTTCGACCAGACAAAACTTTTGCAAATTGTGCGGGCTCAGATCAAATTGCTCTACTGCCACTCAAATCACCCTCTACTCCATGGATATTCATATCTACATTCTGGGTGTGCTCTGTTTGCTAATGGAATTTGATAGAATGTTTCTTTAGATTCTAAAATGGTTGCAATGTTCCACTGATTCCATATTTCATAATAATTATTTTTTGTCAAAGAATATTTAGTAGTTAATGAAATTTGGACTGAATATAGAACAGGGAAAGGGTTAACACTTTCCTTCATATAAATGCCTTTTAACGTATTTCCAAACAAAGTAGACCCAAATCATACGGCTCCTTTAAGAGCCATCTCATCATGGTCTGCTCTGTTTGCTTATGGCATAATATAGATCCGATTCAACAGTGTCTCTCCGAGCCATAAC